>PVJC01002783.1:8994-76135 GCA_004026665.1 Murina feae | reverse complement strand
CCTCCCTTCTCTTTCCCTTCCACACTAAAAATCAATGGAAAAAAATATCCTCAGGTGACGATTAAAAAATATAGATATACAGTATATATATGTGTGTGTGTGTATATAGATATACAGTGTGTGTGTGTGTGGGTGTGTGTGTGTGTATATATATATATGTGTGTGTGTATATATATACACACACACACACCCACACACACACACGTGCAATGACCAACAGGGACCAACACTCAACACAGGAACTGCCGAGCGACAGCAAATTTGCAATGCCCTCTCGCACTCTGGGACCCCCTCAGGGAGTGTCAGACTGCTAGTTTCATCTGGATTCCCACAGGTCAGGGCAAGAAAACCCACCTGCTGGAGGGACTCCACTCATTCTGAAGATGCCCATCGAGCCCCGGCACCACCCCGGGCTGGGGAGGGACCTCGGGAGGTTGGTTCCAGGGTGTGTCCAGCCCGTCTTGCCCAGTCCCACCACCTTCTAACTAATTTCCTTTCAACGTGCACGAATCCATGCACAAGGCCTCTAGTATGAATATAAAAGTGTCCAACCTATAATCCAACTTATAATCAAACTATCCAGAAGTCATTTAACTTAAAACAAACTAGAAAAGAATGAGAAATAAATTGCAAGTATCTACTTACTTATATTTTAAAATTGTACTTCTAGTATTTTGATACAGATCATTCATTTATAATTTGGACTGAAGACACTTTCTAAGAATCAAAACATTGTTCATTCCTAGAAATCTAAACAAAACTAAGAAAATAAGGGAGGGAGAGAAGAAGAAAAGGAAGAAGGGAGGCCCCAGGTGTTAATTTTTTTCTATGGTTAACTTCTGTGATTTGTTTTTTAATTCCAGTGTATATATTGGAGTATATTGGAGTATATATTGAGTATATATATTGGAATTTTTAAACCTTTCCTGTATTATGAACTACATTTTAACGAGAGACTGCTGTCCTCAGTAAAATAAGCTTAATAAAGCAAAATGATTTTCTAGTTCCTTACAGTTTGTGGAACTGAGCTGTCACAGAAAAAGGTTTTTGTTGATTTTTTTTTAACACTACATACTAGACACTTAGTAAAATAATAAATCAAGACTAAGCCGTACTAATATTTGGAGCTAAGGTATAATCCCAGCACTTGTGGTAAGGTAATAAGAGGTTGAAAACAACTCAACAATCCCCTGAAATCTCATTTAACACGCTGGAAGTTTTAAGTAAATTTTTAGTTTTCAAAATTTATTGAGATCTAAATTTTACATTCCAAATTTCAACACTTGTTCAACAAAGGGGGAAGCAGCAAAAATGCGGAGACCAAGAAACAGGTCACGGACGACAGAAATGGAGGAAAGCAAACGACTCGATATAGAGTTCAAAACCACAGTTATAAGGCTTTTCAAGAATATTCTAGAGTCTGCTGATAAATTTAGTGAGACACTCGAGGATATGAAAAAGGACCAGCTAGAAATTAAGCATACACTGACTGAAATAAAGAAGAATATACAGAGATCCAACAGCAGACGAGAGGAGCGCAAGAATCAAGTCAAAGACAAGAAATATGAAGAAGTAAAACCCACCCACCCAGAAAAGCCAAAAGAAAAGAGAATCCAAATATATGAAGATAGTGTAAGGAGTCTCTGGGACAACTTCAAGCGTACCAACATCAGAATTACAGGGGTGCCAGAAGATGAGAGAGAACAAGATATAGAAAACATATTTGAAGAAATAATGACAGAAAACTTTCCCTACCTGGTAAAAGAAATGGACTTGCAAGTCCAGGAGTCGCAGAGGACCCCAGGCAAAAGGAACCCAATGAGGACCACACAAAGACACATAATAATTAAAATGCTAAGGGCAAAAGACAAGGAGAAAATCTTAAAAGTAGCAAGACAAAAGCAGTCAGTTACCTACAAGGGGACACCCATACGCCTGTCAGCTGATTTCTCAACAGAAACTTTGCAGGCAAGAAGGGAGTGGCAAGAAATATTCAAAACAATGAATAGCAAGAACCTACAACCAAGATTACTTTACCCAGCAAGGCTATCATTCAGAATTGAAGGTCAGACAAAGAGCTTCACAGACAAGAAAAAGCTAAAGGAGTTCATCACCACTCAACCAGTATTATATGAGATGCTGAAAGGTATTCTTTGAGAAGAGAAAGAAGAAGAAAAAGTTAAGATAAAATTATGAACAGGTACATGTCTATCAACAAGTGAATCTAAAAATCAAGTGAATAAAAAAAAAAGTCTGATGAACAGAATAAACTGGTCAATAGAATAGAATCAGGGGCATAGAAAGGTAGCGGAATGACAATTCACAAGGAGATAGGGGCTTGGGGGTGTGGGAAGCGACTGGACAAAAATTATACATCTATGGATGAGGACAGTGGGGGGGATAAGGGCAGTGGATGAGGTGGGAACTGGAAGGAGGGAAGCTATGGTGGGGGGGAGAGAAACAACTGCAATAAAATGAACAATAAAGATTTATTTAAAAACAAAAAGAAAAGATGGAACTATTTATTATGTTACTCACTTTGGGGAAACCAACTTTATGTTTTTATTTTTAAATACTGAGTTTTGAAGCCCTGTTACATGGCCTTTGCTTTTATTAAAATGAGAGTAAGAAAGTCAAGAAAAAAAGAAAAAGGTCCAAGGCATTAAGTTTGTCCTCTTACCATAATTCTAAACCATCTTCCAGAAGATAAACATGTGGAGGCTGGGAAACATCTGTACTCAGTTGAATAACTGGGAGCAGGAAAGGGTACAGGTTCTTGCTGTCTGCTCCTAATCCCTATGGAAGTATAAATAAAATTTAACGTAAGACATTCTAAGGACCCACCACCACCACTACCCCCTCCCCCCAAAAAAATCACCTATCATAAATAAAAGCTCTAAAAACAACTTATAAAGTAAATTAATCAGATTTTAAAGGATAGCCCTAAATATAAGCATTACTAAAACAAAGTTAGTTCTGTTTACAATTACAAAGCAAGTAGCAAAAAGATACTATTCAGTTACCTAATGGTAGTAAAATAATATATACCAAGGCTATCCACATCTGTTCATTTAAAGAGTTTCCACACATAGATATTTACTTCCCCATCTCTGACTACTAAAGAGGTGTTAACACTGAAATATTAAATTCTATAAATTATCTAACCTAAATAATAAACACTGAACTCAAGCTAAATGTTCATCAGTAAGATAATTACATTACGGTGTATTAATATTCTAGAATACTTAGCCATGAGAAAGGATTAGACATGGAATGTAAACAATTTCAAAATAATTATAAACTAGATTTAAAAAGCACAGAAGTGTGTATACTAATTCTACATGCAAAAATATATTTCAAATAGCTACATTTCTGAATATGCGATATATGCATACAAATGTTTCTTGGGAGAAAATAGAAAAAAAATTGTTAACACTAGGTAAATATGGAAAAGGAAAAGAATACTGGAAGAGAGTAAAGGAGTTTTCTTTTTTCTTTCTGTAAGCTTTTAAAAAATATATACATAAAAAATATGTACATATTAGTTTAATGAAGATATTTTGCCAATATTTTTTAAAGAGCCAAAAACACAAGGAGAGAGGAAAAGAGGGCATTATATCTAAAATTCTAGTTTGTCTAATTCCTGTATTATGAAGGTTGACTCAGTGTACCACACAAATCTCACTCTGGAAGAAAACAAAAAGGATAGAAAGTCCATCTCTATAATCCGATAAACATAGAAAGGAAATAAAATAACCAAACACCACCTCACTTAGAAAATAATTCAAATGTCAATATAATTTATAGCAAATTACAACGCACAAAACAATTATGTATTTCCCTTTTTTAAATCAGACATCTTTATTTTTAAAAATATATATTCCTCTTTTAATGAAATATTTATAATAAATTCAATCTGTATCAGGACATAAGACAATTCAAAGGAATTATATAAAGTTTACCCTTAAGTACGTGAAGTATAAGTTTGGCTTTTTCTACAACTAAGATAAGGGGAAAGACCTTATTGAAGATTTTTCCAAAGAGAATTATAAAATTATGACATTTAATAAAGTAAAAATAATAGTATTTTGGGCTTTAATATTTAGTTAAATATTTTACTCTCCCTAGCTCAAGCTTTAACAGAAAAAAGAAAGAACATTAAGAAAAACTAGTCAAGTTCATGTTGATTATTAAGTAGACTTAAAATTTCTTAAGAAAATTAGAATCTATCTACTTTGTGCACATCCCACTGAGCATAATATACTAGCATTAGCAAAACTAAAGGAAGCAACTGTGAAACATTTAAGACTCTCTCTGTAAAGTCATGAAGAGATTCATCTTTATAATCTAGAGGCCTCAAATACAATCCCAGATACGCAGCTTTAAATCTGAACATTCTTTTGGCCCATGGTTACAAGTATAAGACATTGTCTTTAATTCTGTAAAAGCTCAAAAATAAATTAATCAGTTATTAATAAAATTATCTGAAATGCTTAAGTGGGAGAAATCATATTGTACCATCATTACCTAAGACGTAAGGGAAATAAGGTGAAGGGCACAAGGGAGTCTCTCTATATTATTTTTGCCATTGCATGTGAATCTATAATTTTTTTAAGTTAAGGGAAAAAACAGAATGACACCTTCTAAAAACTGAACCAACCCACTGTCTTCCTAAAAAAGTTCCTTTTCTTGCATTTCCTAACTCACCTGACATGAACCACTATTCTTCTAGTAATAAATTATATTACAACCACCTCCTGCTTCCTCTTTCTTCTAATTTCACATGTAAGTAATCCTTAATTATCTCTTTCTCTAATGTTTCTCAAATCTTGTCCCTTTTCCTCCTGGCTTTAATTCAGGTCATCATTTCTATCGGGTAACAAAAGAGGTTCCCAACTACTTTCCTTGACCTTACTTTTACCCCATTCCAAACTAGTGTCCACATGGCGCCCTGATTACCTTTCTAAAATAAAAATAACACTCTTTACTCTAAGTTTCAAGATAGGTTCTTTCCATTTACCTGACAAGGCCCCCACATCCAAGCTCTTTACATTCCAGCTACACCAAACTACTTAGTATTAGAACTATGTTAATATCTAGAGAAAACTGGCAGATTTAACATATATATTATTGTTCTCTGCCAACATCCCTAAAAGAATACTGTAGGATGTGTTTTTAAAGACCTATAATCATAAGTATAAAGCCAGCATAATAAAAGAGAAAAGCATCTCATTTTTAAAAACTGGAAAGAAAGACAAGTGGCTACTGACTTAGCAGACTCAGAAACCGAATCTCAAAGCCAGGAGCAAAAAACAAGGGCTAGAAGCAGCCTATTTCCATTACAGAAACTCCAAAAGGTTCAAGGAATGGAGAGCTTCAAATATTTTTGCAAGAGGGAGTTGAAAGGGAGGTGTTAAAAATAAGAAGTCTTCTAGAAGGTGTTTAAAGAACAGTCTGATGCCAAATCTCATCCATATGCACAAACAACTGGCTCTCTTGGTCCAGAATAAAGCTGGCCGTTTATTCTCTTGTAAGGGACAAGAAGTGGTCTCAAGACAGGGAGACATCAGGCAATCAAGAGCAGGGATACTACATTAAACAGGCAGATATAATATGTAAACAGGCATGAGAGTGAAGGATCTTTCACTGAAAAAAGATCTCAAAAACATGGACCATTCCCTGACAAAACAACCCAACTAGATCATCCTAAAAGAAAAATCCACAATCAGCAAGGTTCTCATACGTACATAACCCTTCCAATCAGCTTTTAGTTCCCACTCCTAAATTTATACAGACAAAATGCTGATATAGTTCTTGATATTGGGTGATGGTAAGTTACCTAAGGATTCATTAGACTGTTCTTCCTTCTTTTATATATGTTTCAAGTTTTTAACATACCAACAACCAAGGATTAACAGATATGATTATAATATCTAATATGAGAAGTAGAGAACAAAACAAATACAAAACAGCACCTTAAAGGAAACAGAAACCAAACATAGAAATGAAAACATGGAAAATATATCATAACTATCCCTGCATTCAGAAAAAAATGAAATCCTGTAAAATGAGTATTCAACAAAACAAAAAAGTCAGAGACATTAAAAATATTAAAGAAAAACTTAAAAGGTTGAAAGATAAAGTTCAGAAAATTCTTCAGAAAGTAGAGTGAAAGACTTTATCTATATATACATGGCAGGACAAAACATTAAGAAAAATAGAGGACTGGTTTACTGATCTATCATCTAAGTAATAAAAAGTTCAGAAGGGGACAAAAAATAAAAACAAGAAGGGAAGGAAAAAATAAAATATCTATATAAATAAAAGCCTAAGTGACCGTTATGGCAGAATGACCAGAATGACCAGTCACTATGATGCTCCTTGACCACCAGAAGGCAGACACTCCCACAGGGGGAGTACTGCATAGCCAGAAGCTGGGCTCACGGCTGGCGAGTGCAATGATGGTGGCGGGAGAGCTAAGAAGCAGTGAGCTGAGCCGTAAGGTGCAGCGAGCAGGTGGGCAGAAAGAGCGAGGGGTCCCAGACTGTGAGAGGGTACAGGCCAGGCTAAGAGATCCAACCCTTCCCCCCAGTGCAAATTCTGTACACCAGGCCTCTAGTAATATCATAATCTAGAACCCAACAACTTGAGTTTCCAATTTGAAATATCCAAGTGTCCAGAACAATGGGATAAAAATATACCCACATCATCAGGAAATTTAAAAAAAATTTTTCTTTTAATCCTCACTCAAGGATATTTTTTCCATTGATTTCTTACAGAGAATGGAAAGGGGGAGGAGGAGAGAGAGAGAGAAAGAGAAAGAAACATCAATGTGAGAGAGATATCAATGGGTTGCTTCCCACTCATGCCCCAACTAGGGCGAGGATAGATCCTGCAACCGAGGTACGTATCCTCATGAATAAAAGAGATAATCTTTCAGGATAATCACAAGAATTACAGGGTAGACAAAAAGAGATGCGAGGCCAGACACTTATTAAAGAGAAACTGCATTTTAAAAAATTTGTATCGCCCAGCAGGAATAGCTCAGTGGTTGAGCATCAACGTATGAACCAGAAGGACACAATTTGTTTCCTAGTCAGGGCACATGCCTGGGTTGCAGGCTTGATCCTCAGTAGGGGGCATGCAGGAGACAGCCAATCAATGATCCTTTCTCATCATTGATGTTTCTATCTCTCTCTCCCTCTCCCTTCCTCTCTGAAATCAATAAAAGTATTTTTTTCAATTTGTATCACCATTCATCTATCTAAAACTGCCTTACACAAAAATTTGTAACTGTAAAACCCATCACAAATATTTACTGAACAAATGAGTTTATGTTTCAAAAAGTATCAAGGTGCCTGAGAAAGGTTTTTCTAAACTAATAGTAGAAAGGATATTTTTAAAACTTATTAGAACATTTAGAGTAGAAATTCTTAATTTAGAGAGAGATCTCCCATTAAAAAAATCTATCAAACTTTGAGGCAAAAGCAGTTAAAATCACTTCAGCATCCAACACTCAGAGACAGTCTAGGGTTAAGCTCTTCTCTCAATATACTCTCACCATTAGACTATAATTCATTTTCAGTTCAAATGAGAATTATTTTTTCCCCTGAAATTTAGTTTCCTCTCTACCTACTGCACATCCCAACACTTCAAGTCAAGATGTCTAAAATCAAATCACTCCTTCTCTCAAAAGCAACTCACCTGTTCTTCTCCCATTCCAATTTATGAAAGGAAAAATTTTTATTTTAAATTAAGGAAAAGGAGTAAAAATGAAGTTTATGCAGAAAATCCCTGCATAACAAGGAAGCAGCCTGCAAGGTACCATGGACTACACAGATTGTGGGTTTACCATCACTGAGGACCACTACATCTAATGAAAGAAATCATCTCTGAAAAGTACAGGAAAATTTTCATATGTCAAAAATGTCCAAAGTAAATATATAAACAGTATTTTAAAAACTGTTTAGATCACACATAAGACATAAAATGTGAGGCCTTTCACTAACATTAACATAAAACACATGCAAACAATGAAAAATTTTAAAGAAGAAAAAAATACTACCATAGAACTGTGGAGAAGTATCTTACCTGAACAAGATGAATAAGCGTTGTCAGAATAGCACATCTCAACATATTGTGTTCTTCACTCTGCTTCCAAAGAAGAGGCAAATACTGCACCAAACATCCTACATACGGCCGTATCTATCACAACAGAAGTAGGGGAAGTAAAAGAATTCTATTAGTAAAACAGGCAGCTTACTTCGGGAAACAATGAAAGACCTATTTAAGTCCCAGAGAGCAAATATTTAATATATACAAGTAATATAGTAAGCATATATCCTTTTAAAGATAAATCAGACATTATATAGAGACAGAGAGCTCTATGGTACTTGAATATGAATATATATATATATATATATATATATATACATACATATATATATATATATATATACATATATATATATACATACATATATATATATATCTTCACCCGAGGACATGCTTTTATTGATTTCAGAGAGAGAGGAAAGGAGAGGGCAGAGAGAGAAACATCGATGTGAGAGTGAAACATCAATTGGTTGCCTCTCACACATACCCCAACCAGGGATCAAACCCACAACCTGGGTATGTGTCCTGACTGGGAATCAAACCCGCAATCGTTCAGTGTACAGGATGACACTCCAACCAACTGAGCCACATTTGCCAGGGCAATGGTAAATATTTTAAAACAATTACAAAATGTATTACATAAAATAAAATTTAGGAATATGAAATAATATATATAGGCCAGTTATTTCTTTAGAGAGATGCTGTTATAATCTTCTTCTTTCTTAATAAAAGTTTACTTAACTGGAAATACACAGTTTTAGAAACAGCATTTATTCATTCATTCAACAATTATCTGATAGCTTCTTCCAAGTATCAGGCCTCAAGCACAAGACACCAGAAAGAAAAGGATATAAAGCTACACATACAAACCCTTATAATGAGAAAAGGTAAGTGCAATGGTGAAGGTGTACAGGAGATAGAGTGGAAACACAGAAGAAAGAATACAACTGTCAAGTCCACTATGAATTAAGTTAACCAGTTTTAAAAATATATCCTGAAGCACACAGCAAATCTTAACAGTGAGCCTCATGGAAAATAAAATGGATCTATACCGAAGCTGGACAGTGCTATAGCTCTAGGCTTACAGTCATAGTATTTGGAATTGCTCTAATGAGTGTCCTTGATAATAAAACAAACAGTAGACCTTCAGCTTCAGTGCTACCTATTTCAATCCCATGGATTAAAATTAAAAACTGCTACCAGAAAAAAGAAATGATGCTTCTTTATTCTGCTTATGAAACAGCATACAGTGAAAAGGGTAGCAAAAAAACTGTAGAATCTGTGTCCTTCACATCCCACTCCAGAAGGTAATGTACAGAAAGATAAGGTAAATATAGCTCAGTTGGTTAAGCATTGTCATCAGCCCCATGTACTGAAAGGTCGCCAGTTCAATTCCCAGTAAGGGCACATACACAGGTTGCAGGTTTAATCCCTAGTTCAGGTGAGTGCAGGAAGCAACCAATCAACGTCTCTCTCTCTCTCCCCCACTCTCTTTAAAGCAAATATATGTACCAGGGGCCCGGTGCATGAAATTTGTGCACTGGGAAGGGAGAGGAGGTACTCAGCCCAGCCTGCTCCTTCTCACATATTGGGAGCCCTCAGGAGATGTCCTACTGACGGCTCAGGCCCACTCCCCAAGGAGAGCAGGGAGCAGGCCTAAGCTGAAGTCTAGCCTCCCTTTGTGGGAGGTGACCAGGCTAATCAGGGGAAGGCACCAGCCCCATCACTCCACTGCTGCAGCCACTTCCAGTCACTGCAGCCACCAAGGTGTTTTCATCAATATGGACTCCAGTCTCTTCACCATGAAGAAATGACAACTTTCTTTAGGCATTTTCAAGATGTGTCTTTCATAGGATATAACATTTCTTTATTTTTTCTAATCCTCACCTGAGGGTATGATTCCATTGATTTTTAGAGAACGTGGAAGAGAAAGGGAAAGACAGAGAGAAACATAAAACTGAGAGGGACACTTTGATTGGTTGCCTCCTGCATAAGCTCTGACCTGGGCTCCAGCCAGGGAAAGCCTGCAACCTAGGTACATGCCCTTGGTCAGAATTGAACCCAGACCCTATGGTAGGCAGGCCGAGGCATTATGCAGTGAGCCAAACCAGCTAGGACAGGATATGACATTTCTTAGCCTCCAGCAGTGAACTTTTGTTTTTTTCTCCAGGAGTGTGGTGGAAAAACCCTAAATCACCTTTTTGGATTCTTATTACCCAAGTTACTAATAATATTGCCAGTGGTATACAGGGAGCTTAACCAATGGGTGGTCAGAAAAGGTGTTCCCTCTGATCGCCAGCTCTGCCCCTGCCCAGGCCTAAAGCAGAGGAAATATAACCTTCAAATAATTACTCACTATGGTATAAAGATGGTCACTTCACTGAAACTTCAAAATTAAACTATCAGTATCAGGAAGCATGACTGTAAGATGGTTCAAAACACGTACAATCTAATGTACAAAAATCTAATTTAAATTATGAAAGACAGTTAAGAATACAGAAATTATTATTTTATTCAAAGATTTGCATTAAAAAGGTTAAAGAATTAGACCACTAAAAACATTCTTTGTAAATATTTACTACCCAAGTTCTGAAAAAGACTGCTGGATAACTGTATCTTATTGTTACTTACTGATGATACAGTCACCTAAGCTATTAAGCTATCTGTGTTCTGAAAGATGAGTACAGATATAAACACAAAAGCATTCTAAATTTACTAAGCAAGAGAAATTTCAAACTTTTAGAGAAAAAGGTTTAGTTAGAAGTTTGGAGAGATGAAAGAAAAAAATCATTTCTTAAAAAAATAAAAAGTCTTCTTTATAAAAGTTCTATTAGCTAGATAATATCTAAAGTGGATTATTTAAAAATTGTCAAATCTTGTTTCTATAATGAATTTTGCAAACAAACAACAATTTATTGTAATTGTATAGTAATCCAAAGTATACTGGACATTTGTAATAATTTCATACTCATGAAATATTGAGACTTAGGTGAGCGCAGAATCATCTTTACCTTTATGCATGAAGACACAGGTTGAACACCTTGCCCAAGCTACTAGACTTATCAGGGGTGATAACTTCATAAAGTATATAAATGTCTAATCACTAAACTATACACCAGAAACTAAGATAATACTATATACTATATGTCAACTGTAACTGAAAAAATAAATTTAAAAATTAAACAATAAAAATTAAAAAAAAAAAAGTTTCTCAAACTAAATATCAGACACAGGGACTTGAAATAAACTTAAAACACAGTTTCAATGACCAAACTTTCTCAATATCATTTATAAACAATTACCAAAATGAAATTATGTGATTTGTGTAATCAGAACCCTAAGTACTAGGAAAACTGTTAAAATATTACTACTTTTAGACACTAGGACCCTACTTTGCTCAAAATGATTACAAATGACTCAAAACTGCAACTGGAATTGCATAATGTTGAGTCTGAAAACTGGTCACTAAAACGTCTGAACTTTAAGTTCCTTAAAGTCTCAAATTGTTTGAGATAAATTCTTATCTCTTACCCATAGGTATCTGTGAGGATTAAATGAGAAATATATGTAAATCACTTGGCACAGAAGTTGGTAACTTGCCATTACTCAAGAATTGAGAGCAATTTTTATCAATTGCTTTAGAATTAATAAGTAAGTTCAACACATCAGAATTCATTAATAAATCCATATGTAGACTATAACTCTGTTATCCTTTCCTAATACCTCACAGATCTGATCAGTGTTTTTCTAATAAGAATATGGAAATAAAAAATTATAAGATAATGATAGTGTGGTTTTCTGGATTATCAATTTTTCCCAAAGATTAGGAGTGAAAAGGGAAGCTGAATAATTTGACTACTCAATAATAATTTAATTGTTAAAACCTTTATATATTTTTATATTAAATCAAACAAGAATATAATGTGCACTAGATCACAAAATACACTTATTAAGGTAAAAATAACAGACTTCCTGGAATAGTTGCAGTATGTGCTGAAAGACACTTGTAGCTAAGCCCTCAAACACACAGAAATTGAAGAAGTTTATAAGTATATAATAAAAGGCTAATATGCAAATTGCCCCCTCAACCAGGAGTTCAACAGGGGGTTTGACTGGGAGTTCAACCAGGAGGCGGGGCTGGCTAGCCAACTACCCTCAGCCCCTCCCCTCCGTGAGCCCTGCCCCCAATCAGCCCCCACCCCCACCCCAATCGGGGTGGGCTAGCCAGACCCCACCCATGCACAAATTTGTGCACTGGGCCTCTAGTTAACTATAAACTGGATCTGACAAGATACATAAAAATCTACTTTCTAAATATCTTGCTGACTCAATTTTTAATTTTTTAAAGTCATTTTTTAAAAACTTGAGTATAAACATATTAACTTTTGAATAACAGACAATAGATATCACAACTATAAGTTAGAAGCATTTTAATGTATGTCCTAACTTTTAAACCATGTATGAAAAGCAATTTAAAAATGTGACATATACTCTACTATCCCTAACATTTATTTTCATGATTTAAAATAAAATTACCTGCATGTTGACTCTTTCAATCACACAAGAAAGGACATGTAAAACATGCATCTTTGTGTCACATTCTGTAACTTGCTGTAGTAACTGAAAAAGTAGCGTGAACATGGTTTCCAAATACTGCAGGTCAAAAGAAAAAAAAGGTTTGAAACAGAAATGTAAGATCTTTAAATACAGACAGACAGAAAAGAAATAATGTCAAAGGAATAAACAAAAGACAAAATCTTAGCATTACCTAAACAACTTCAAATTGTTCAAGTTGTGAATTTTAGAAAAATTTTTCTTTATGGTTGCTAAATGTGTTTCAGAATTTCATTTATCAACAATATTTTCAGAAGAAAACTGTATCTAAACATTTTGTATTTAAATTTTATATTGTTAACAGTATCTCGTCATTTTTCTTCCACATATGCCTGCTGTTGTGCAAGGTCTATTCATTAGGGTAAAAGGAACACTAATTATGGCACTTACATACAAGCTGCCTGATATGGACCTTAACATATGCCTCATGGAGATGAAAATTGTTGTATACATCCTTATAACTCTAAGAATGACAGAATACTCTTATTCAAAAATAGAAAAATATCCTATGACTGGCTATTAAAGCCCATATTATAAAAATTATAGTAAGTATTAACAAATCATATGACACCAGGTACATAAAATACTTGTTCTTTCAGATATTTGGTTCATTTTTATACAAATTTCTTAAACATGTCTTTCATCAAAAAGTATCTAATGATTCTTTGAGCAAAGAAAAATCTCTGCTCTATGAGTTCCCCCATGAACTATAGAGATTTTATCATATAACTAGTGGCCTGGTACATGCATTCATGCACATTGAAAGGAAATTAATTAAAAGGTGGCCAGTGGGATGGGACTGGGTGAGGCAGGCCTGACATGCCCTGGAGCCAACTTCCTGCTGTACCTGGGGTGGCGCTGCAGCTCAAAGGGCATCTTTGGAGTGAGTGGGATCCCTCTGGCAGGTGAGGTCCTTTTGCCTGGCCTGCAGAAATCGAGCCAAAATCGGCTCTCCGACATTCCCCAAGGTATCCTAGAGTGCAAGAGGGCACTCTGCAAAGTTGCTGTTATACAGAGTGTGGAATGCAAACACAGTGTGCAATAAACCGGATTCAGGGTCAAGAGTGCCCCAGCAAGAACATAACCCACAGCCGAAGGTGGAATTGCGCAGCCTTGTGAGGAATCAAACTCCCTCATCTCTGGTTCCAGAGTATGTCACCTGAGAACCACTACTGCCAAGTCACCACAGTTCCTGCATTGCGTGTCTAGCCCCTGGTGGTCAGTGTGCGTCATCCCTAACAGTCACTTAGCCTTTTATATATATAGATTTTCTTTCTTTTTTGGCATAGCCAATACTCATATGAGCTATTTATTGATTTTATTAAATATATTGGAGTAATATCCTATATAATAAAAGGTTAATATGCAAATCAACTGAATGGCAGAACAACTGGTCGCTGTAATGCACACTGACCACCTGGGGGCAGATGCTCAACGCAAGAGCTGCCCCCTAGTGGTCAGTGTGCTCCCACAGGGGGAGTACTACTCACCCAGAAATTGCACTCATGCTGGTGAGCACAGTGGTGGTGGTAGGAGTCTCTCCTACCTCTGCAGCAGTACTAAGGATGCCTGACTGAGGGCTCCTGGACTGCCCTCAAGCTGAGGGGACCTCAAGCGCACAAATTTCGTGCACTGGGCCTCTAATCTAATCTAATAAAAGAGGGTAATATACAAATTAACCCTCACTCCATTACGCCCACAGGCCACGCCCACCAACCAATAAGGAGCAAATATGCAAATTAACTCAACTAAGATGGTGGCAGCCATGGAGCTGGAATTTCCCTAGGCAATGGAGGAAGCTAGGCCCTGCCAGCCCTGAGCTCTACTCAAGGCTACAAAGTTTCAATTATAGAAGATAAACAAACCCCAGATACTTGCGGGGTTGGGACCTTGGGTTGCCAGGGGCAACCTAGGCTTCGAGCCGAGGACCAAGGCAACAAAGTTTCAATTATAGAAGTTAAATAAATCCCAGATACCTGCTTCCAGCCAGGTATCCCAGTAGGGACCTAAACCCTGAAAGGGGCTGTAGGCAGCCTGAAAACGGCCCTCAGCCCCTCACCCAGGCTGGCCACACCCGCATGGGGTGAGAGTCCCCACTGAGGGGCTTGGCAAGCCTGCAAACAGCCATCAGCCCCTCACCCAGACTGGCCAGGCACGCCAGCAGGTGAACATCCCCCAAGGGGTCCCAGACTGCGAGAGGGCACAGGCTGCGCTGAGGGAACACCCCCACCCCAGAGTGCACAAATTTTTGTGCACCAGGCCCCTAGTTTGTTAATAAGATCATTTAAGTTTCAAGTATATATTTCAATGATAAATGATTACCCACTACCCAAAGTCAAATCATCTTCTCTCACCACATATTTGGCCTCCCTTACTCTCTGGTAACTACCATACTGTTGTCTGTCTAGGTCTCTGAGTTTCAGTTTTATATTCCATGTATGAGTGAAATCATATGGTTCTTTGCTTTTCTGACGGACTTATTTTGCTTAGCACAATATTCTCAAGGTCTATCCATGTTGTCACAAATGGCAGTATTACATCTTATGGCTGAATAGTATTCCACAGTTTATATGTATCACAACTTTAATCATGTATAAAAAGACACTTTATTTCCATGTCTTAGGCACTGTGAATAATGCTACAACATAGAGGAGCATATATCTTTGCAAATACGTGTTTTCAAGTTTTTTGGGGTAGATACCCAGAAGAGGGATTGCTGGGTCATATGGTAACTCTATTCTTAATTTTTTGAGGAACCACTATAGTGACTGTACCAGACTATATTCCCACAAGCAATTAATGAGGGTTCTAATAATAGCCACTCTAATAGGTGTGAGGTGGCATCTCATTGTAGTTTGATTTGCATTTCCCTAGTAGCTAGTGAAGTTGAGCATCATTTCATATATTTGTTGGCCATTTGTATTTCTTCTTGGACGAAGTGTCCATTCCCATTTTTTAATTGGGTTGTTTGGGGTTGAGTTGTATGAGTTCTTTATTTATTTTGGCAGAGCTGTTGTTTGCAAATACTAGCTCCCATTTGATTGGTTGCATTTTTGTTTGGTTGGCAGTTTATTTTGCTGTGCAGAAGCTTTTTAGATGGAGAGACAGTCACATTCATTTATTTTGCCTTCACTTCCCTTGTCTTTGGGATCAAATACATAAAATCTTCTCTAAGACCAAGGCCCAGTACGTGTTTTCACCTATAGAAATTATCCTTTCAGATCTTATATTTAGGTCTTTGATACATTTTGTATTAATTTTTGCATGTGGGGACAAACTGGAGTCTATTTTCATTCTTTTGCATGTGACTTTCCAATTTTCCCAGCACCATTTATTGAAGAGGCTTTTTTTCCTCCATAGTATGGTTTTGGCTCCTTTGTCAAAAATTATTTGCCCATATAGTTGTGGTTTTATTTCTGGGCTCGCAAACCTGTTTCATTAGTCTGTGTGTCTATTTTTCTGCTAAGGTCATGCTGTTATGATTATTGTTGTTACAGATAGTGTAATACCCTGCTTCCTTTTTCTCTAAATTGCTTTGGCTATTCGGAGTCTTTTGTTCTGATTTCTTTTGTTCTATTTCTTTAAAAATTAACATTGAGATTTTGAGAGGGGTTGCATTAAGTGGGTATATTGCTTTGGTTAATATGGCCATTTAAACTATTGATTCTTCCAATCCATGAACACAGAAAATCTTTCATTTCAAGAGATTGTGTTTTTCCCTCTCTTTTAATAATGCTTTCTAGTTTTTAGTTACAGGTATGTCGTATCTGTTGTTAAGTTTATTCCTAGGTATTTTATTCTTTTTTGTTGCAATTACAAAAGGAATTTTTTCATTTCTTTTTCTGAAATTTTATTGTTAGTATATAGAAAATCAATGAATTTTTTTATACACTGATTTTGTATCCTGCAACTTTACTGCATTTGTTAATTGTTTCTAATAGCTTTTTGGTGGAGATTTTAGGGTTTTCTATATACAGAATCATTTCGTCCGCAAAAGTGACAGTTTTACTTCTTTATTCCCAATTTGGATGCCTTTTTATTTCTTTCTCTTGCCTGACTGTTCTGGTTAAGACTTCCAGAAGTATCTATACTAATAAAAGGATAATATATTAATTACACTGGACATCTTCCGGTCATCCTTCTAGACAAAGCCATGGTAGCAGGGGCCAAGGCAGAGGTGGTTAAGGGTGATCAAGCCGCAGGGAAGGGCAGTTAGGGGTGATGAGACCAGCAGTGGAGCAGGTAGGGGATGATCAAACCAGCAGGGGAGCAGTAAGGGGGTGATCAGGTCAGCAGGGAGGCAGTTAGGGGCATCAGGCCGGCAGGCAGAGGTGATTAGGGGCAATCAGGCAGGTGAGCAGTTAGGAGCCAGCGGTCCCAAATTGCGAGAGGGATATCCAACTGCTGGTTTAAAGCCCGATCCCGCAAATCAGCTTTTAAAAAGTATTCTCTCTGAAAAATACATACATAGGTGGGGTTCCTCAGCCTGGCCTGTAGGAATCGGGCCTGAACCAGCAGTTGGACATCCCCTGAGGGCTCCTGGACTGGACAGGGTGTAGGCGGGTTGTGGGGACCCCTTGGTAGGACCTCCTCCCACCCACCCCCCGCCACCATGTGCATGAATTTTGTGCACCAGGCCTCTAGTGTTGAATAAGAGTGGTGAGAATGTATATCCTTATCTTGTTCTGGATTTTAGAGAAAAAGCTTTCAGTTTTTCACAGGTATGATATTTACTGAGGGTTTGTCATATACAGCCTTTATAATGTTGAAGTACTTTCCTTCTATACCTATTTTATTGAGTATTTGAATCATAAATGGATGTTGTATATTATTAAATGCTTTTTCTGTACCTATTGATAAGATCATGATTTTCTTCTTGCCTATTCCTCTCAGAACAACTACTGCCCAAGTTTTACTGATATATTTAACAAGTCTTACTGAACACCAATTATATTAAAATATCACACTGTGTGGTCTTAAAAGACCATGCTGGGTGCTCGGAGTTGAGTGAAGAATAAAAAGATGAGTAAGACCTAGCATTCTGCTTTTCAAGTAATTTGAAATCTAGTGTAAAACAGACATACATACCCAAAAAGCAGAGGGGGATAACCTAAAGAGTAAAAGTAACAGTCACATCTGAAACTAAATTATTTGATGTTTTATAACTGTAACAAAAGAAAGTTTAGAACTCAGCTCCAAAACAGATGGTAAGACAGTTAAACAAAAAAAGGCAGAATAAAAGCAAACTGTTTGAAATGTATGTTACCAACTACTTTCAAAATAATTAAATATACTTTTAAATTCAGCTTTCATAAATAACTTATATTTAAATTCCAGCTACAAAATAACACTTAATATTCAAAACACATAAGCAGAAATTGTTTTAAAACTAGAAATATTCTTACCGGTAGAAACTGATCCGTTCTAAACTCAAAATCATCAACAGGTAAAGAGTAGTTAAGGAGCACTGAGATCATATGACATTTATCAGGAAAAAATATGTATTTAAACCAACTATAATAAACCAATCAAAAATTACATTTTAAACTACCTCATAAATTGATTTAACAAAATAATTAACAGTTTGAAAGTGTTAATATTCTTCACAATGAAGTATTTTAAATTTATTTTAAGGATATTTAACTTCAGGGTTGTAGCTGTTTCAATACGGACCTAAAAGAAAGTGTATCATGAATTTTGAGTCATTCTAGAACTACTAAACATTATTTATATTAAATGACAAAAAAATTTATTCCAAATAACTTTCTTTACTCCTTTTGTTAATATTAAAGTTACAGAAAATATTAATATCCTAACTAATAAAAGAGTAATATGCAGCCCTAACTGGTTTGGCTCAGTGGATAGAGCATCAGCCTGCAGACTCAAGGGTCCCAGATTCGATTCCGGTCAAGGGCATGTACCTTGGTTGCGGGCACATCGGGAGGCAGCTGATCAATGTTTCTCTCTCTTTGATGTTTCTAACTCTCTATCCCTCTTCCCTTCCTCTCTGTAAAAAACCAATAAAATATATATTTTTTTAAAAAAGAGTAATATGCAAATTGACCATCACCCCAAAAGACAAGATAGCTGCCACAAGATAGCCGGCAGGGGAGGGCAGTTTTGGATGATCAGGCCAGCAGGGGAGGGCAGTTGGAGGAGATCAGGCGTGCAGGGGAAGGCAGTTGGCGAGGACCAGCCCTGCAGGGAAGGGCAGTTGGGGGCAACCAGGCCCGCAGGGCAGGGCAGTTGGGGGCAAGCAGGCCTACAGGGGAGGGCAGTTGGGGGCAACCAGGTTGGCAGGGGATGGCAGTTAGGGGCAACCAGGCTGGCAGGGGAGGAAAGTTAGGGGCAACCAGGCTGGCATGGGAGGGCAGTTAAGGGCAACAAGGTTGGCAGGGGAGGGCATTTAGGGTTGACCAGATTGGCAGGGAGGGTAATTAGGGGTGACAAGGCCTTCAGGGGAGGGTAGTTGGGGGCAACCAGGTTGGCAGGGGAGGGCAGTTAGGGGCAATCAGGCAGGCAAGCAAGCAGTTGGGAGCCAGCAGGCCTGCATTGAGAGAGGAATGTCTCAGATTGAGAGGGTGCAGGCTGGGCTGAGGGACACACACACAAACACACACACACGTGCACGAATTTCTTGCACCAGGCCTCTAGTCTAAAAAAGGACACTCTCCTTATTTAGTAAGAGCTAAAAATGCAAAGTACACAGAGTATAAGAAAAGAGAAGCATTTAAAATATGACAAGTAGCCCTAGCTGGTTTGGCTCAGTGGATCTAGAGCTTCAGCCTGCAGACTGAAGGGTCCCAGGTTCGATTCCAATCAAGGGCACATGCCCCAGTTGTGGCCTCAATCCCCAGTGGGAGATGTGCAGGAGGCAGCTGATCCATGATTCTCCCTCATTGTTGATGTTTCTATTTATCTCTCTTCCTCTCCCTTCCTCTCTAAAATATATATATATATATATATATATATATATATATATATATATATATATATATATATATTGATTTATATAAAATATGACAAGTAAAAATAACAAAAATTAGTCTTCCTGAACTACTGAAAAAACAAACAGATAGCACTTACCACATAGAGACAGAATTAATTTCTCAGTGATTCACAAGTAACGGGGGGGGGGGGGGGATCAGAACTTGAATTTATAGAATAACAAGTTGGAGAACGTCACATATAATTGGTAAGAGAGAGTCTAACAATTCCTAGAACACTAGTTGTTCAATAAATAAATAATACATGCAAGAAAAGAAAAAAATCCTGTTTTAAGAAGACTCTAACCATGACTTTTTCACAGAATAAATTCAGACCTTTTGAAGGAAAATGAAATCCTATGTATCCAGAACTAGATCCAGACCATGAACTCAGCCTATGAGTCTAGGCCAAATAATTCCAACTGAAGTTTTATATAACTCCTAAAAAGATAAAAAGATAATTCCATGTTGGGGCAAACAAGTGCCATCAAGATATCAGAAACTGTGGAAGGATCCTAAAAAGCATGAGAACAAGAGAGAAAGAACAAGAAGAAACTACAGATCAATATTATTTCCAAAGAACACTACTACAAAGAGTATTCAAATATTTTTATGCCCCAAATCAGTGAGAATGAGCCCTAGGATAAGAGCAGGATGGTTGATTTGAGTTCTTGACCCTAGTAATAATACCTGATCACTTCTAGAGTCTGCCCAAAGCAGTGAAAGTTAATTCCTCACACTAAAACAGTAAGCAAGGTACTGAAGCCAGAAAGAAATGGCACTTTTTCAGGGTTTAAGGCCACCAGGAAAATGTAAATAAGGAGGACGTAAAATAATACCCTTGAAACAAAGTAATCTGCTCAAGAGAAAAAGAATAATGATTTCATAATCTTTTATCCCTATTTCATAATTCTTTCAATAAACATTTTCTAAAACTTGACTCCGTAAAAGATACTGATGGTATTATTTATACAATGGTACTATTACTACTTGGAACTATTCATAGTACTATTTTGTACTCTTCTGCAATAAAAGTCAGGATCACTCAATTACACAACTTGATGTATTTCTTCCGAAATACATAGATAAATAAGTTTCCTAAAAGGGTAATAGGCATCTTCAATTTATCTTTTAAGAAAAAGAATTCTAAAGCTCATTTTCATATAATATGAATATCAACGACATATCAGTGCAAACCCAAAACTCACTATAGGAAACTTACTAAATTAAGGTTTCCCTTCTTCCTGGTTTCAGAATGGCCTCATTTAAAAAAAGAAAAATGTTTTTATTCATTCCAGAAAGAGGAAGAGAGAAATAGAAACATCAATGATGAGAGAATCATCCATTGGCTGCCTCCTGCATGAACCCTATTGGACATCAAGCTCTCAACCCGGGCATGTGCCCTGACTGGGGAATCCAACCAGTGAACTCCTGGTTCATGGGTTGACGCTTAACCACTGAGCCACACCAGAAGGGCCAGAATGGCCCTGGCAGGTTTAGCTCAGTGAATAGAGCATCAGCCTACGAACTGAGGGGGTCCCAGGTTTGAATCCAGTCAAGGGCACATGCCCGGGTTGTGGGCTCAGTCCCCAATGGGGGGAGTGCAGGAGGCAGCCAACCCATGATTTTCTCTCATCGTTGATGTTTCTTTCTCTCTTCCTCTCTGAAATCAATGAAAATATTTTTTAAAAAGGGGGGGTGGGGCATAATGGCCTCGTATTTTGATGTCAAAGAAATTTTTTTTATTTTCTTTGGAAATTACATTCACTGAACCTAAGTAAATTCAAACTTCATTTTGTGACAACACAGACTAGCCTAGCCTAGAGTTTAAAACCTATAGCAGTGTTTTAGAGGCACAATGATAAAAATTAAAACTTTAGAACAGAAAGATGAACAAAACAGGAAGATCCATAAAAGGCACAAGAGTGGAAAGATAGGAGAATGTCAATGCACCTTGTATAAAATGCCAGTCCAGATTCCACCTATACCTCTCACAGTGCATTCAGGATACCCTACAGACATGTACATGTCACTAAAAATCTCATAGCTGCCTAACCACCTTGAAAATTCACTATTTCTATCTTAGTAAACATCACAAAGATGACAATTTCTTAGCCTGATAGACAACTGCAGCACACCTTACCTCCAAACTATGAATTTTATGACTGAACCAGTTTATATTTTAGATAACCTCTCACAACGCTGAAAAGGTACACTAATGCAATTTTTTTAATGTAATTAACTGCTTGTTTTATTGAAGGACACACAAATAACCCAAGTAACCCTTTTCAAAAATTACTTGTAATTTCCAAAATTGAAAAACATAATTGGCTGTGAACCTTATAACCTAAAAAAACTCAACATATATCAAATATACTGATTAAAGAATCATCTGGAACCCTAAGAAAAGAAAGTTCTTCTGGCCTAAAATTAAGTCATGTTTACACTGTGATAATAGGATCCTCAAATATAAAACTTACCATAAGCATTGCATCTGCTAAGAAACATGTTCTAAGATTGATAGATGTAAAAGAGCATACAGATGTTTTTTAAAATGGATTTTTCAACAAAGCATTATAACAGTGTTGTCCTATAAAAAACATAATGAAAATGGAACCTTCACATCACATTCAAAAATAAATTCTAAATAGAATAAAGAACCAAGGGGGACAAAAAATAGATATATTAAATAAGAAACAAAATAAAACAAAACAGAAAAAGAAAATCAGTAAATCTGCATTAAAATTAAAATCTCTGATCAATAAAATGAGAGTGGAAAGATATAGGGAACCCGGCCAGCATGGCTCAGTGGTTGAGCGTCAACCTATGAACAAGGAGGTTACAGATCGATTGCCAGTCAGGTCATATGCCTGGGCTGTGCAATTGGTCCTGCATGTGCAGGAGGCAGCCAATCACCAATCAATGATTCCCTCTCATCACTGATATTTCTATCTCTTTCTCTTTGAAATTAATAAAAATACATTAAAAAATAGATTCAACTGCACTTTTAATGTTTTGATTCTTAAATAAAATATTTAAAAATATATAAAAAATTAGTACAATGAAAATATGTGGGGGAAATAAGGTGACTTGTTACATTGGTTGCTGAATTTTTTTCTTTTCTTGATATAATTCTTAACTTTTAAAAAGTAAAAAATTAAAAGCCTAACTTTTTTAAAGATGAATCAAAAATAGGCTTAAAATACTTAAAATAAAGAATTTTAAAAAAGAAGCTTAAAAGTAAAAAATTTCAAAGTAGCCAATATGCCTAGATCAAATTTTTTTATAAAATTTGGATATTTCATACTAATAAGTCAAATTTCTAAAAACTGAGGAAAATTATAAAATTTCAAATAACCAAGAAAATTCACTCAATGTGCATTATAGTTCCTGAAATCAAATAATGTTAGACAACCACATCAAAACTACAACTAAAAGACAGAACGAACAGCATCCAGAACCACGGGAAGCCTGGCGAAGTGAATATTCTACATTAGAAGAGAACAGAAAAGCACATTGAAACTGGTAGGAGGTGTGGAGACGCGGAGACGCACGTGGAAACAGGCTGGCAACTGGGTGCACTGTTGTTTTTTTCAATTTGGAGGGAGATACAAGCACCCAATTGCTCTGAACTCCAGTTTCAAGCTAGACTCTGGGAACCCAGACTCATAAGGGAAGAAACTGGACTGTCTGGAATCGGGCCAGAACATGAGGGCGGCTTTCTCGCAGAGGTGCTTGAAGTCATCATTGTTCCTGCACTGGGCCGCGGGACACAGAGACGCCGGGACCTCTCCGAGGCAGAGCAGACAGGCAGCCATTGAGGTTTGCACTCCACTGAAGATTCCCTGAGACCCTGCCCCACCCAATTTACAACCCCACCCAATCTGGAGCAGAGGTTTTTGCACATGAATGGCCTGGCCTTTTGCAATCTAAAACCTAACAAACTGCAGCTGTATCAAAGACAGCCAAAGCTTCCAAAAGAAGTAGCCTCATTGCCTCACAGCTGGGTCTCATCTGGGCACTTTTAACTAGAAATATTCTTACCCATAGAAACTGATCTGTTCTAAACTCAAAATCATCGACTTTTGAGATTAGTTTCTACAGGTAAGAATATTTACAAAGGCTGCTTTTGTTTGTTCCTCCAAACAAAGAGGAGGAATCTGCACATCTCTCTGTAGCTCCTGTTGGGTGGCCTCAGGCAGTGGATGACTTTGCACCTCCTTGGAGATCCAGGAGCCAGTCTACCAGTGGTCAGAGAGACCATACCAGAGTACAACTCTTCATATCCATAAGCGACACACACAGGGAGCAGACTCAGTGAGCACCAAAGCCCCACTGAAGCAAGTCCTGCTCCATAAGTGTGTCTCCAGCATAGCGGTTCTCACACTGTAGATACACAGTGTGAGAACAGCAGATCTGCACAGCCAATTAGCCTGGTGGTCAATTCCTCCCAGTGATACCAATAGCAATCAAGGCTTAATTACAACAAGACTGTGCACACAGTTCACAAAGGGGTGCACCAAGAGTGTCAATCTCAGGTAATTAGGGAGGCTGAGCCACTGGGCCCTATAGGACACCTAACACACAAAGTCACTCTATCAACATTTTTGAAAGCAGCCAAAATGCAGAGACAAAGAAACAGATCATAAATGAAAGAAATGGAGGAAAGCAAAGGACTGAATATAGAGTTCAAAACCACTGTTATAAGACTACTCAAGAATCTTCTAGAAACATCTGAGAAATATAGTGAGACCCTCAAGGATATGAAAAAGGACCAATTAGAAATTAAGCATACACTGACTGAAATAAAGAATAATATACAGAGATCCAACAGCAGACTAGAGGATCCCAAGAATCAAGTCAAAGATTTGAAATACAAAGAAGCAAAAAACACCCAGCCAGAAAAGCGAAAAGAAAAAAGAATCTAAAAATATGAAGATAGTGTAAGGAGCCTCTGGGACAACTCCAAATGTAACAACATCCAAATTATGTGGGTGCTGGAAGAAGAGAGAGAGCAAGATACTGAAAACCTATTTGAAGAAATCATGACAGAGAACTTCCCTACCTGGTGAAAGAAATAGACTTCCCAGTCCAGGAAGCACATAGAACCCAAACAAAAGGAACCCAAGGAGGACCACACCAAGACACATCATAATTAAAATGCCAAGGGCAAAAGACAAAGAGAGAATCTTAAAAGCAGCAAAACAGTTGGTTACCTACAAGGGAGTACCCAGACGACTGTCAGCTGATTTCTCAACAGAAATTTTGCAGGCCAGAAAGGGAGTGGCAAGAAATATTCAAAGTGATGAATAGCAAGAACCTATAAACATGAAGGGGGTGTGAGGGTGTGGGAAGAGATTGGACAAAAATCTTACACCTATGGATGAGGACAGTGTGGGGGTAAGGGCATGAGGTGGGGTGGGAACTGGGTAGAGAGGAGCTATGGGGGGAAAGGAACAACTGTAATAATCTGAATAAAGATTAATTAAAATAATAATAGTAATGTTAAACTTTCATGAACTATCAGAGATAAAGATGTACTCTATCAGTAACCTCTGATGTTATAAAATTTATGGAGTCCCAGTCTAAAAATATATATAAACAATTTCTCAATTTGAAGTTTAACATAGGTTAAAATTATAATAAACTTTTAACTCTTTTAAAACATTTAAACAACATACCACTAAGTCTTGGTCTTGAAGTAAGTTACAAATTGCCTCATATAACATGGGTCTTAAGTCAGACTTGAATTTCACAGAAACCCACTGACCGATGAGCCAAATCACCCTGCGTCGCAATGGCTTATACCTAGATAGGAAAAAATCACTAAAATTAGAAAGTTATATATTTTAAGAAATCTATTTCATTCAGTATATTTCATTGTTCAAATATAAAATATAATATAAAGCAACCAACATTCTTATGCAAAAGGTTTAAAGCTACTTCTAACTGTACCTCAGTACACATCCTAATAATAAAGCACTGGTTAAAAAATTTAAAATTTCTTAGGCAGATATACTATAAATCTGATTATTTTGTTTTAAAGAACTATAACCTAGATATGGACATAAAAAACATGTCTGGGGATTTCAAGATGGCGACAGACTATGTGGGTCTTTCTTTGTACCTCCTCCCAGAACCAAAGTGGAAATAAAACTAAATTAGGTAACATTTAGCCTGAATTACCAACTGAAGACTAGCTGAAGAGGAGACTTTATCAAGGAAGGGCAGAAAGCAACTAGAGACTGACAGGAAGAGCGGGATCATGAGAGGAGCATGAGTATGGAACAGAATGACCAATGTCAGAGGGAGAGGGGGACTATATAAAGGAAGGTAAAGATATTAGCTAAAGAACGTATGTGCATAGCCCATGGACATAGACAATAGTGTGGAGAGGGCCAAGGTAAGGGGGACAGGGACTGGGTAGAAGTGGGCAAAGGGGGGTAAGATGGGAAATATCTGCAACAATGTCAACAATATAAAATTTTAAAAGTATATAAGGTGTCCCAAAAAAATATACACACTTTTAATAGCTGATAACTCGCTTAATTTTGAAAATAATGTATATATTAACAATGACTATAATTATTCAAAGTGTGTATACCAGCTGATAATTCACTTAATTTTGAAAATGAACTATCTAAACTAATAAAAGCGTAATGTTAAAATTAACTGTCTCTTTGGGACGGGTAAGCCACACCCACCAGCCAATCAGAGCGGCTGTATGCAAATTAGCCCAGCCAAGATGGCGGAGGCCGCAGCCTGGGAGAAGCCGCGCAACATACAGGCCGCAACCACCAGGAGAGGAGCAGGGCACCGGCGATGGAGGCCTGAAATAGATCTGGTTGCAGATTCCAGGCAGCTGGGCAGCCTCGGGGGTGGAGGGACCGAGTCAGCTCCGCCCCTGAGGCTGAGGCCTGGAAATAGGTGCCCCAATGGATTCCAGGCGGCGGGGCAGCCTCAGGGGCGGAGGGACATCACCCGAGGGGTCCCAAACTGTGAGAGGGCACAGGTCGGGATGAGGGATCTCCCTACCCCCGCCGAGTGCACAAATTTTTTGTGCACTGGGCCCCTAGTATGTTAATAAACACTAAGTTTATAAATTATTAGAAGTGTGTATACATTTTTGTGGGGACAACCTGTATAATTAAATTAAAAATAAAAAAACAAGTCCATTTATGTTCCTCAAGCAACCAAAAACATTTATTTCAAACTAGTGGCCCAGTGCACGAAATTCATGCACATTAAAAGGGGATTAATTAGAGGAAACATTTTAATATTGCTATTTACCCTTTCTCTATAATAGAAGTGTCAGAGATTAAAGAAAATTAGTAAAACCTATATGAAAATCTTCCTCCTGTCAGAGTCTGGAGTGCACCATGGAACCCAGAGTCAAGTCTTCAACCACCCACGTGCACCTCAAAATCGCTCGAGACCCAAACCTGGATAGCCCCCCCTTCATTGGGCTAGATCCAGACTTGGCCAGTCTCACCCTGTCAAGCCCTGCTAGGTGGGGGGGTGCAGCCTCAGGTCCCCTGGGCCACTAGTTATAGAATTTCCGGGGGCATGGCCTGTGGTCCCCTGTCAATTCCCGTACAGGAGGTGGGTGGGTGCGCAGCCTCAGGACCCTGCTGATTGCTCCTTAAGGCTCATTATGGGAACTTAGCCTCAGCTGTGGGTGCAAACTGACTGGGGTGACAGTCAATTTGCATATTCCCTCTTTATTATATAGGATAGGCAAAACTAGCTAATATCCAAAACCCTAAGGATAGTGAAGCCCAATGAATAATAAAGGCGCTCCTGTATTCAATTTTTCAATTCCAATTCTTTTAATCACATAAATATTGCATTTCTAAAAATGTGAAAGATTTCTAAGCTTATGGGAAATACTATATAAATTTACAATGATTTCAGCTAAACTCTTTAATTTTGTTAATGGTGCTCCACTACAGAATCTGACTCATCAAAAAATAATGATTTATATTTTTAAAGTTGTAGAACATTTTAAGTAACATGTACATACATTTATTTTCTGTGGTTATCTTTGCCAAAGGATACAACAGTCTTTAGATAGAGAGAAAAATCACAAAGCTATCATTATAATCAACTGTATCTAAGAATTTCATCCACAAAGTCTCTTCTTGATAATATAATAAATTAGTTACAAAATATTTACTTCTGAGAGTAAATGGAAAGAGCGAATGAACGTATCACATTTTTAAGAAAATTAAAATCTTGTAAGATGATTCATCAAAGAATTATTCATCTAAGATGCAAAATATGTGTAAGTATCCCTGCCCTCAAAAGATTTATCAGACACCTAAATGAATTAAAGAATGCAAAGCTCTATAATAGAATTTCAGAAAAGGAAAAGAGAACACTGGGAAGGAGGAGATGAGATTTGAACAGATTTTAAGATACAGAGTATTTTGGGGGGAAAGTTGAAAAAAATGCCAGTTCAATAGATATGAACTGTTTGAAGAAAGTCAGAGGTAGAAGTAAACAATACTTTTATTGAATTAATGAAGGAACCACAGAACCATCAAATTTGGATTGATATCTTTAAGATTACCACATTCAACATTCTATTCCTGATAAAAAGAATGAAATTTTGAAAGGTGAAATTGCAAGATCATAATCACTTCTGGGCAGAGTTAAGATTAGGGGTCAGCTTGGCCGGTGTTGTTCAGTGGTGGAGAATCAACCTGTGAACCAGGATGTCATGGTTTGATTCCTGGTCAAGGCACATGCCCAGTTTGCAGGCTCTATCCCCAGTGTGAGGTGTGCAGGAGACAACCAATCAATGATTCTCTCTCATCAATGATGTTTCTATTTCTCTCTCCCTCTCCTGTTCTCTCTCTGAAATCAAGAAAAACACACTTAAAATACAAAAAAAATCAGGGGTCAGTTTGCTCCTCAAAGTGTGTTCCTTGGACCAGCAGCATCATCCCTGGAAGCATGATAGAATCACACAAACTGACCCATACCCCAAACCATAAGCTAAACCAAAACCTGAATTTTTAACAAGAACATCAGATGAGGGAGAAACCAAGATGGTGGCATGGGTAAACACCAGGATTTGCTGCCTCGCACAACCATTTCAAAACCACAACGAAAGGAAAAAACGGACACCACCCAGACCCACAAGAATGCTGGCTGAGTGGAAATTCTATAACTAGAAAGAGACTGAGACTCGGAGGAGGTGCAAAAGTAAAGTGCAGAGATACAAGGCGCGCGAAGGGGGCTCGCGGAAAGGGCTGGCAGCTGAGGACGCGGTTGTCTTTTTCATACCAGAGGGAGGCACAAGCTACCAATGACTCTGAACTCCACTTCCAGGCGAGTTTCTGGGGACCCAGACTCATAGGGGGAGAAGCTGGACTTTCTGGCACCGTCTGGCACCATCTGGAACCGGGAGGATCTCCAGAATGGCTCTCTCTCACCGGTGCCGAGGGTCACTGAGACCTGGTGCCTCTCAG
The DNA here is from genome assembly GCA_004026665.1 of Murina feae. Taxonomy (NCBI): domain Eukaryota; kingdom Metazoa; phylum Chordata; class Mammalia; order Chiroptera; family Vespertilionidae; genus Murina; species Murina feae. Next base: position 46,944 of record PVJC01002783.1, on the reverse strand, counting down.
GGCAGGGCTGACAAACAGCCATAGCTGTTTGCTCCGCCTTGCTGATTCCCTGAGACCCCGCCCCACCCAAGCTGCACACAGAGGCTTTTGCATATAAAAGGCTGGGAAGCCTCAGGCAGAAGCTAAAATAACATCTCCTTAGAGATCCAAGAGACTGTGTACCCAGTGGTCAGAGCAGGACCACCCAGACTACAACTCCTCAGATCCATAAGGGACACACTCAGGGGACAGACTCAGTGAGCACCAAAGCCCCACTGAAGCAAGTCTTGCCCCATAAGGGTGTCTCCAGCACAGAAGTTCTCCCACTGTAGACACAGCTGATTCTCACACCCATGTGGCGTGGAGGTCAATTCCTCCCAGTGAGACCAACAACAATCAAGGCTTAACTACAACAAGACTGTGCACAAAGCCAAAAAGCAGTGCAACAAGAGTGACTACCTCAGGTAATTGGGGAGGCTGAGCCACTGGGCCCTATAGGACCCCTAGCACAGAAAGCCACTCTATTAATGCAGGGAAGCAGCCAAAATGCAGAGACAAAGAAACAGGTCACAAATGACAAATGGAGGAAAGCAAACGACTGGATATAGAGTTCAAAACCACGGTTATAAGGTTTTTCAAGAATTTTCTAGAGGCCGCTGATAAATTTAATAAGGACCAGCTAGAAATTAAGCATACATTGACTGAAATAAAGAATAATATACAGAGATCCAACAGCAAACGAGAGGATCGCAAGAATCAAGTCAAAGATTGAAATATGAAGAAGCAAATCCCATCCAACCGGAAAAACAAAAAGAAAAAAAATCCAAAAATATGAAAATAGTGTAAGGAGCCTCTGGAACAACTTCAAGCATATCAACATCAGAATTATAGGGGTGCCAGAACAGAGAGAGCAAGATATTGAAAACCTATTTGAAGAAATAATGACAGAAAACTTCCCCTACCTGGTGAAAGAAATGGACTTCCAAGTCCAGGAAGCCCAAAGAATCCCAAACAAAATGAATCCAAAGAGGACCACACCAAGACACATCATAATTAAAATGCCAAGGGCAAAAGACAAAGAGAGAATCTTAAAAGCAGCAAGAGAAAAGCACACAGTTACCTACAAAGGGGCACCCATACAACTGTCAGCTGATTTCTCAACAGAAACTTTGCAGGCCAGAAGGGAGTGGCAAGAAATATTCAAAGTGATGAATAGCAAGAACCTACAACCAAGATTACTTTACCCAGCGAAGCTATCATTCAGAATTGAAGGTCAGATAGTGAGCTTCACAGACAAGAAAAAGCTAAAAGAGTTCATCACTACCCAACCAAGATTATATGAAATGCTGAAAGGTATCCTTTGAGAAGCGGAAGAAGAAAAAATAAAGATAAAAATTATGAACAACAAATACATATCTATCAACAAGTGAACCTAAAAATCAAGTGACTAAAAAGAATCTGATGATGCCCTAACCGGTTTGGCTCAGTGGATAAAGCATCAGCCTGCAGACTCAAAGGTCCCAGGTTCGATTCTGGTCAAGGGCATGTATCTTGGTTGTGGGCACATACCCAGTGGGGAGTGTGCAGGAGGTGGCTGATTGATGTTTCTTTCTCATCGATGTTTCTAACTCTCTATCCCTCTCCCTTCCTCTATGCAAAAAATCAAAATATATATATTTTTTAAAAATCTGATGAACAGAATAAACTGGTGAATAGAAAAGAATCAGGGGCATAGAAAGGGAGTGGACTGACAATTCTCAGGGGGAAAGGGGTGTTGGGGGTATGGGAAGAGACTGGACAAAAATCGTACACCTATGGAGGAGGACAGTGGGGGGGGGTGGTAAGGGCAGAGGGTGGGGAGGGAACTGGGAGGAGGGGAGCTATGGGGTGAAAAAAGAGGAACAACTATAATAATATCAACAATAAAGATTAAAAAATAAAAAATAAACACAGAGCTATAATTGAAACCCTGAAAAAAAAAGTCATCAGATGATTTATATACACATTAAAGTTTGAAAAATACTCCATATCAGTTCTGACCCAAAAGAAATATGATACAAGCTAGTGTGTAATTTTTGGTACCAGAGAAAAATAAGCAAAAAGAAAGAAGTAAAATTTTTATAGTTTTTATCTCAGCACATCTGAAATATTATCATTTTAACATGTAATCAATACATATTTTATATTGGTACAGTATTTAATTTTTAGGTAATTAAAATTAATTTTCCTCAATTGCACTAAGTATATTTCAAGTCCAAGATAGCCACATATATTAGCTACTGTACTGGACAGTGCAGGTCTAGACTAAATAGCCTCTAGAGTGTAAGGACAATCAAAATCAAAATGCACATTTGTCTCCCTGGTAAAGACTTTCTTTCTATCAAAGGCTCACTAGCTTCCTGAGAGCAGAATCTCAATCCATCTTATTCACCACTGGCTCTATATGAAATGGCAAATTCCAAATGTTGAAAATATTTGTTGCCCTAGCCAGTTTGGCTCAGTGGACAGAGTCGGTCTAGGGACTGAAGGGTCCTGGGTTCAATTCCAGTCAAGGGCACATGCCCGGGTTGCAGGATCAATCTGCAGTAGGGGGTGTGCAGGAGGCAGCACATCAATGATTATCTTTCATCATTGATGTTTCTATCTCTCTCTCCCTCTCCTTTCCTCTCTGAAATCAATAATATATATTATTTAATCAATAATATAATCAATAATATATATTTCTTTATATATAAAGAAAATATTTGTTGACTGAATAAATGACTGAATAATTGAATGAATAAATAAGTAGCTACTTACTGATCAAAATCACTTTTAAAGTATCTCCAGATCTACAATTCTGTGAGCATAAATGTTCATAAAATTATCCATATATGGATGGCCTTCTATTCATTCATTAATGTAGTTAATGAATTAACTACATTAATGAATGCTAACTGACCTATAACTATTTTCTAGACATTCTGATGGACACTACATCTACAAAAATAAATAACCAAACTGAATATTCAAAACAAGAAAAAAGTCTTTTGCAATCTTTTTTAAGCCTATATTAAGCTAAGAAAAAAATTTATAAAAACTATGTAAGACCACTTATCTTCAAATTTACTCACTCAGTACCCAAAATTAAAATAATCAGGCATAAACTTAACTGTGTCCAAATGCATTTTGCCATTGTATGTTCACATCCTACTGTACCCTCTCCCAAGACTTGTAGCATGCTTTGGGTGATCCCATCCTTTCCTTCTAACTTTGGTTAGACTACTTCTGACACTAGGCCTACCCCTTTGCTAGGTCTCCAAATGATTTCCTTTCATACACATTTTCTTCCTTTTCGGAGACCTCCAGTTCCCTTAACTTTGCTTAAAATTTCATCTTTCCTATATAAACTATCTTATCTAACATCAAATACTTCATAAATACTGCAGTTCACATTTGAAATAAAATAACATAAACTGTTTTGCTTGTACATAAGATTCACAAGTCTTATTCCTTTCTACACTAGACACTATCAACTAAGTCATGACTTTTTTAAAGCAAATTTTCTGCTTTATCTTTATGAGAAAATCACTATGGTAAAATAAGTGTATAATGAACACAGTTTTATACTTGCCTATTGTGAGTGACTTGTAATTCTGGAAGAAGCTGGTTTTTAAACCACTGATCAAAATCAACACTGTCAAACAGCTCAAAAGCCGCTAATCCAACAGCATTATACACTAAGGAGAAGATTTAAGAAAAAATTTATAAATATCAGATACTGAGCCAAAAATGCAAGTGCCCTTAGAAGAAACTTAATGTTAGAAACTACTTGGAAACATGTGATGTGTTAATAAAGGGAAGTGTAAAATATGTTAATCATAAAAATTATTTAAACAGGCATTTTAGAAACATTAAGCATCAAGTTACTTCATTCTGTTTTTCCTAAATAGTCCTAGTGCTTTCAAACAGAAAATTACTTACAATAAAATATTTAAGTCAAAATATAAAAATTATACAAGAGCATCTGCTTCCAAATGAGTACCAAATGATCTGATCCCTACTTACTCTCTCTCCAGCCTCATCTCTCACAGACTCCTTTACTTCTATGTTTCAATTAAGCTGAAACATTCCCAGTTCAAAACGTAACTGTGCTCGCTCCTTTTCCCTTTTGTACATCTCCTGCTTCTGCCTGTACAGTCTTCCCACACCACCCTCTCCTCTGCTAACTCCCACTTATTCTTGTGTTCTCATATTACACTTCTTTAGAGGTCTTTTGCAATACACACCAATACTACCCGTATTTTTTCACAGTACTACTGACTATCACCTACTTTAGCATTAACCAACTGGCACTATGTTATAATCAGTTGTCTGCTTGCTTGGTTATCTCTCCACCAGGTAGTTACAATATTTTAGGTACCCTTATATCCTAACTCCCAGCATAACACTTGCGACAAAACAGACATATTATCATCTACTGAAGAAAGAAAAGTTTCTAAACCACTTTAGTTTAACATACCAGCATCTTTGATTAATAGTGCATTCATATCTTCCACATTAGTGGGCCCTGAAAAAATAAGTATCAGTAAAAATAAATAAAATTAGTTATTAATAAATATTTAAACTCAATTTGTTAGTTTCTTGATTCAGTTAAGCACAATATATTTTATAATATTAAATACACATACAGGTGTTTAGGGAAAGTCTAAGTTTTGTTATCATCACCTTTAGAGAACACAGGTACATGTAACGATTTAAAAAACACATAACATATAACATATTGATAAAATTTTATCTCAAGCAACAATGCAGAAAAATATATGCCACACATTGCTAACTATTGTATTATACCCTGATTATAAAAGAAAATTCTTAAATTTAAAAAATATGAGTCTCCCTCCCCCCCCCAAAAAAAAGAGTAAGAATGGGCAATCCGCACAATACGCTCTAAACATTAAAAAAAAAAAAAGGCTATGAAAGTGACAACAAAATGAAAGTTGGCAGTCACTGCAATACCATCCAGAAAAGAGAATACCATGGTAAAGACATGAAAAACATAGTTTACTTAATAAGTACACTTCTTCAGAATAGCAAGATTTCTAACAAGTTCATCAAAGCACTTTTCTTCTCTTAAATATGAATTCTTAAGCTTACTAGTCTAATACAACGAATACTGCCCTAAATAATCAGATTAGTCCAGAACTAGAAAAAGAACTAAACTCTGAAATCACTGAAAACCTTACCAGTATCCAGCAACTTAGTAGAGTATAACTTAAATAGATTATCCACTTCCCTTCAGTGATTTAAAAAAATAAAATGGATATGAGAAAACAGAAATAATGTTCCAAGCTCAACAGAAAAGGTAACTGAATGTTATAGCATTTAAAAATCTATAATCCTACATTAAGAAATTAATAACTGTACATTAGATATCAAAATATTTTTTCATTTTCATATGAAAATACAATTAACACTCAAATTATTTTTTAAAATTACCACAGTAAAACTTGGCCAATAGCTCATTTTTTCCCTCAATTTATAATTTAAGCAGAAACACTCTATTAATTTGGGGGGGGGGGGAAGTAACGAAAGGCTAAAAAGTGAGCTATCCTCTAACAACTACAAACAAAATCAGGACTCTCCTCCCCTATAGAGATTATCTTGTTGTTCTTTCCTGACGACAATTACTCAATCCTTGTCCCTTACAATGAGATTCCTAGCCCAACCAATCAAATAATCTGTTGTCTCAAAGATTCTGCTGCCTTCTTTCCTCTCACAGCACTGGACACTTCTGACGTGCTCTTCTCTAAGGTTTACCTGCATCCTTCTCTTTATCTCTGCGATAGTTTCTTACCCAGCTTTGATGCAGGGCCTCCAGGTCTGTTCCTAAAGGTGAAAGCCTTAGGTTTTGTCCTCGAACCTATTTTCTTCTCCCAAGGCTCCTTATATACAGTCCAAAAGTAAAACTCCAACTCTAACCACTACTAATAGCTGTTTTCCCTGTTATTAAGACTCTAACATTCTGGATCATTTCTGATCACTTTCCTTTGGCTAGTATACTCAATTAGCTGCCAAAAGTCAATGGATAAACAAATAGTTATTGAGTGTGCCAGGTACTGGGAATAATGTGTGAACAACACAGATGTAATCCATGCTCTCTCCCTGAATGTAGAGCATAGCAGAAAAGTAAAAAATGATAAATCCCTGTTAATAGTTAAATTAATTTCTCATTTACAAAGAACAATGCTAAAAATTTCATCACTTTTTTTTTTTATTGTTGACACTATTACAGATGTCCTCCATTTCCCTCTCCTATCCCCTTTGCCCACCTCTACCAGCACCTGCCACCCCTCCTCCAGCCTTTACCACTTTGTTGTCTGTGTCTAGGTATTATGTGTGTTCTTTGGCTACTGTCTCCCCCTTCTCTTATCCAGTCCTCCCCCCCTCCTCCCCTCTAACCTCTGTCAGACTGTTCCATACATCCATGCCTCTGACTCTATTTTGTTGTCAGTTTATTTTGTTCATTAGATTCCACATATAAGTGAGATCATATGACATTTGTCTTTCTCTGACTGGCTTATTTTACTTAGTGTAATAACCTCCAGATCTCATCATTCTCTTTTAAATCCAGTACCTTCTTCCAATTCCCACAGCCACCATTCTGAAGCTAACATTTATTATTTTAACCTTTTCTCACACTACTTGTCGTAACATGCTTCAAATGGACTATTTCCCAAGCAATAAACTTAATTGCCTGCAATTTTGCTTTTGTTGTTAGGTTTACAACAGCAAAATCTATCATATTCAAGACCTATCCAAGGCCTCCTTTTGTGAATTGTCCACACTTGTTCTCTATCACAGAGATCACCCTTCAGAAAAGAACACATTTGGTTTTTTTCAAGTTCCTATCTTTATATGACTTAGGAAATTAGGCATTGCACACAGCAGGTACTCGCAAACTATTTTAATTAAACATTAACCAATAGATAAATCAAAGTATCAAAAATATACCTCACCTTGAAGTCTTTGCATCATTTCTAGAAGTACAGGAGTAAGAGTCTGATTATATTCATGGAATATATCTATAAATAGTACTTCAGTGCAAGGCTGAAGAGGAAAAAATTTTTTAACAAAAACAATGGTATATTAAACTGATTAATTCTAAAATAAAGCAAAGAGTACTCATTCTTAAGATCTTAAACCTCTGAAAATGTTTCTAATTCTTAGTTTCTTTTAAAAGATAGATTAATATTTTTATAATTTATAACTTATAAATTATAATAATTCATAATATATAGAAAGTTTATTTCACTATTTCAATTATTTAGCATTATGCACTCAAAAATATAAAACTACACAGAGGAAATAATTTACATTTTTAATTAATAATTCTTTAAATTAAAAAAGTAATCTGGAGCCACATTAATTTAAAGATTCAGTACTATAAAATGACTGTACAGGAATTAATGTGTTATAAATTATATATTTTCTTAACAATGGCATAAACTAACAACAATTCATGAGTTCAATTCACCAGAGAAGTATTTCTTTAAATACAAATGTTAGCAGAAGTCAGTGTTAGCTACATAATATGAATGATTAATTTTGATTCTTAAAGTACTAAATCACTAGATGTTTCATGAGAAAATTATAATTAATGTTGACAGCATTGTGCTTTATGTTAAAGAATCAACACACTCACACATCTAATCCAATAAGACTAATATGCAAATTAACCCTCACTCCATTATACCTAAGCCACGCCCACCAGCCAAGCCACACCCACCAGCCAACCAGAACAACAATATGCAAATTAATCCAACCAAGATGGTGGCCGGCAGCCACAGAGCTGAGCAAATAGGAGGCCAGCAATGGAGGAAACTGCCTGCGTAGGCCAGCTGTGGCCTCCACTCAAGGCAACAAAGTTTCAATTATAGAAGATAAATAAACCCCAGAAACCTGCTTCTAGCCAGTCTTGCTGTGCCCTTGGGTCAATGGGAGCTGTGGCCAGCCTGAAAACAGCCCTCAACCCCTTACCCAGGCTGTGCAGGCATCCCAGTAGAGACCCGAACCCTGAAGGGGCTGTAGGCAGCCTGAAAACAGCCCTCGGCCCCTCACCCAAGCTGGCCACACCCCCATGGGATCCATACTGGAGGGATTGGCCAGCCTGCAAACAGCCATCAGCCCTTTACCCAGGCTGGCCAGGCACGCCAGCAAGTGGACATCCCCCGAGGGGTCCTAGACTGGGAGAGGGCACAGGCCGGGCTGAGGGACCCCACCCCCACCCCCAGTGCACAAATTTTTGTGCACCAGGCCCCCAATATGTATATATATGTATAAACACTAAAATGACGGATAGAATGAATGTCATCTCAGATATTTGCTTCAAAATAATCCCACTGGGGAAGAAGGATTTATTTATATGAAACAAGTCTATCCATGAGTTGGATAACTGATAAACTAGGTTTTGGATTCAGAGGGTTCATAATATTATACTATATTTTAATATAAAATTTTTCTTAAAAGAAAGTTTAAGTAGTATTAAAGCAAAAAATTATTTTAAATATTTTAAAGCACTAGCTAGGCCTGGGCAGACAGCTCAATTGGCAGTGGTTCTCAACCTTCTGGCCCTTTAAATACAGTTCCTCATGTTGTGACCCAACCATAAAATTATTTTCCTTGCTACTTCATAGCTGTAATGTTGCTACTGTTATGAATAGTAATGTAAATATCTGGTATGCAGGATGGTCTAAGGCGACCCCTGTGAAAGGGTTGTTCGACCACCAAATGGGTCGCGACCCATTGGTTGAGAACTGCTGGGATAGAGCACTGCCCTGACATGACAAGGTTGTGGGTTTGATCTCCAATCAGGGCTCATACGAGAACTAAAATTGCCCTGACTGGTTTGGCTCAGTGGATAGAGCATTGGCCTGCAGACTGAAAGATTCCCAAGTTTGATTCCAGTTAAGGGCATGTACCTTGGTTGCAGGCACATCCCCAGTGTGGGGTGTGCAGGAGGCAGCTGATTGATATTTCTCTCTCACCAATGTTTCTGACTCTCTATCCCTCTCCCTTCCTCTCTGCAAAAAAAATCGATAAAATATATTTTTTTTAAAAAGAACTAAAATCAATGAACACATAAATATGTGAAACAACAAATTGTCATTTCTCCCTTCCTCTCTTTAAAATTTTTAAAAATTTTAAAGCACTAATAATTTGCCTGATTCACAAGCTTTCTGGTTTTCTATGTAAGTTTATGAAACTAATACAATATACATTTTTAGAAAAATAACTGCAAATTATGTAAACACAAGTCTTTATAATAAGAATAGTTCAGCCCTAACTGGTTTAGCTCAGTGGACAGAGCATCGGCCTGTGGACTGAAGGGTCCTGGGTTCGATTCCGGTCAAGGACATGTACCTTGGTTGCAGGCACATCCCCAGTAGGAGGTGTGCAGGAGGCAGCTGATTGATGTTTCTCTCTCATCGATGTTTCTAACTCTTTATCCCTCTCCCTTCCTCTCTGTGAAAAATCAATAAAACATATTTTTTTTAAAAAATAGTTCAAGATCACATTTGATAAATTTTTCTCAAATGTTGGCCATATCAATAAATTTATATTTAACTTTTTTTTTAATGGATTTCAGTGAAGAAGGAGAGGGAGAGAGAGATAGAAACACCAATGATTAGAGAAAATCATCAACTGGCTTCCTCCTGCACATCCACCTATGGGGAATGAGCCCAAACCTGGACATGTGCCCTGACTAGGAATCAAACCATAAGCTCCTGATTAATAGATTGATGTTCAACCACTTAGCCACACTGGCCAGGCAATAAATGCATGTTTAAAAAGCATTCTATAACTAAAAGCAATAGACTGGTCTATGAAATCAATTACACCAGATGGTAAGAGAAATAACATACCAACAGAAGATTTACAATTACTGAAATACTTGTGAGGAAATAAAAAATGATTATAGCCAAAAAGAGATAGCTTTCATTTTAAAAAAGACCTCATAATTCTACAATGGTAATTATTTCCCAATCAATTTGACTGCAAAGTGAAGAAAAATTCAGTTTGCATACTGCCAATTTAACCAAAAATATATTTTTCAGATTAAAGTTCATCACTTTACTAAGTACTTTCTTCTTCTTGTCAGTGAGAAACAGCTCTTCCATGAGAGCTCAAGAAAAGCTATCCAGGATGCAGACTGTAATGTGGCAAGGCGGTTTATTTATGATGTAATATCAACAGAGTTTACCTCCTGGCTTCCTAATGTCCCATTCTCTCTCTGTCCTGCCGTGGAAAAAGTACAAGCTCGTCTTCAACAGGGCAAAGGCAAAGGCAGTACCCAGGTTTCTGTTTCATCATCCTTGGGAGCCCACAGTCTGCTGTGGGCCCTAGGTGGCTATTAGATCCACATGGTTGAGACACTTCTTTGATTTTGTACCACAAATAAAGCTTGCCACCAAATCTCATCCTCTCTGTGGGTCCCTGGAAATGCTTTTCCTTGTGACACCACAATAATCCCATTTCTACCAGCAACACTCTCAAATATAGATTATTATAACTATGAATACTTTCTTATCTGTCCCACTTAATGCTTGGAATCTTCAAAAAAGTTTCATTCTCTACAATAGTTAATAGAAGTATTAAGCTTTTCCCTATCAATTTTTCTTTCAAACACTTACCCTCAAACTGTATTTCCAAGAATCCCCTCCTGTTTCTTCCACTGCTGCAATTAAAATATGACAAATAATGCTCTCCAGAAATGCAATAATGATGTTTCATAAATATCAGTTTGGAAAACTAAGATTTTAAATAATATTTCTGTGAACTGTTTTAAACATAACACTGGAAGCAGACCCTTGGGGACACAGGTCTAACAGATTTCTTTACTAGAAGCTACAGATTATATCTGTGTACATTACAGGCACCTACCAAGTGCTTTCATCCATAAGCATTCTCTCACTTTCATTAAAAGATTCTGGCCCTGGCCAGTTTGGCTCAGTGGATATAGCGTCAGCCTGCGAGCTGAAGTGTCCCAAGTTCAATTCCAGTCAAGGACATGTGCCTGGGTTGTGGGCTCGATCCCCAGAGGGGGACTTGCAGGAGGCAGCCGATCCATGATTCTCTCTTATCATGGATGTTTCTATCTCTCTCTCTCTCAATTCCTTCCTCTCTGAAATAAATAAAAATATATTTTAAAAAAATTCTGTACCGAGGAAAGCTCAAAGTACTTGTCCCTTCCAGAATATCTAATATCACCTGATAAACTACCACTACAACCCTAAGAATCATTTCATTTGGTACAATAATCATGTTATACAAGTTAAAAGAATTAGTGACATTTTCCATACATGTCCTACATTTAAAGTAAAATACTTCCGGGACTTTTAAAAATACGGGGATTCAGCGTTACATGTTATAGTATTATATATTGCACATTAAAAAGGCAATATGAAACATTAAGATTTTAGCTAAGAGAAAAGGCAAAAACAAAAGAAAAATGCACTGTACAGTGTAGTCATATTTTTATGAACTAAAATTGTTTTTAAATGACAAAGAAAGATGTCTTCCAAAATGTTTAAGACATTCTTAAAATATTAGGAAACTTATGTGTGTAACTACAGAAAGGCACTCAGCCAAAGAGATCAGTAGAGGCTAAAATCTAGCCTATGTCTGATCATAACTAAAGTAATTCACACACTGATACTTAAGTACTTAATTCCTCGATTTTCTGAAAAAGGACCTTGACAGATTTATTCTCTCGATCTACTATTAAAATTCAAACAGATAAAAAGATCTATAAATTTCACATTGTAATAACTTTGATGATTAAAAATATTTTAATCATCAAAAAACTTAATTTTAAATTAAAATTTAAATAGGTAACTTATTCAGCAATTCAGAAATTTTCATCTCCAAATTTCTTTCTGGAGTAAATATTTCTACCAAAAAAAAATGGAATGAATCACAAAGGAGAATCTGACAGACAGTTAATTTTATATTTTATTTCAAATTACATGATATATCCATAATACCTAAAAAGTCTCTTTCTGGGGAAAAATTCTATATATTTGAACACCTCACTCATTAAAAACCAAGATTCTCAGATCAAAAGCGGTATACAGTATTAAAAAACAATCTATACCTATAATTAAATAAATTATAGGTATAGATTGTTTGAAAAGGGGAGAAAAGCCATGGGAAAACCAAAGAACTGATTCTTACTAAAGCCTTCTGGGTCTTCTTCCCACATTGTCAATTCCTCTTCAGTTAACAGAAAATAATGAGAGACTAATCTTCTACAAATCTCTGTCAAAGTGGGATATGTGAAGAATGCCATCTTAATCTTATGAGCTTCAAGGGTTTCAGGGCTGCTATCTAGAAAAATAAATTTCCAAGTGAACTGTACAGACAAAATTCTACCCAAATAGGATTATGTAACACAAATTTTAAAATACACCCTTAGGGGAAAAGATACAGTGGTACATAAATGTTCATTTTCATTACGGACAAACCACAAAGACACTCTTCATCTGTTCATACAAGTTTTGCTTCTTTGTTACCACTATAGCTTGTGCGCAATCATGCTACGTTATCACACCACACTGAAGTGACTTGTTTCTCGCTCTGCCCTACAAGATTTCCTCATCTTGGTACACATTCACATGAATAAATTCCATGTAATAGCATAGCCTATATAGAAGTAACCTCTTATAAAATAGTCAGAGAAAATTTTGAATTATACTAATACATACAGTCTACAGCATGAGCTGCAGTGGTTACTGTAGTACTTTAATCTTAAGTCCCTGGGCTTCCACTGATCTTCTATTGTACTACAAAAGACAGTTTACTAAATGCATTGTATGATTTTTTAAAAGCTGGCATTCACATAAGACTCTAATTCTTATCTCTATTTCATGTTGTAACAAGACTTTACTTTTCAGACTTCATAAATTCAAAGAAATTACATAAAAATAGCATTTATTTCACACTTCAATTACAGTAAGAAAATGAAAAAAGTAAAACTACCTATAAAGCATTACCTTCAAAATTTTTGGATGGCTTATAAGCATAATTTTTGACAATCATCTTAATGAGATTCATGCATTGGACAATGAATCGTTCAAATGTAACTCCTTCACCAACTTCTGTAAATACATAGCTTACAGAAAATTCCAGAGATCTCTGAATTAGAGGAGTAAATGAAAAGGGATGCTGATCCAAAAAGTCCAAAAGCTATAAAGAAAATTAAAAGATATTTTCCTCAAATTAATATAGGCATATACTCATCCATAAGTACAATTTATAACTTTGCTAGTAAACATTTGGCAAGTTTTGAACCTTGGTGGGAATCTGTGTACATGCAGTTTCACATGTAATATATATGTTGTACAAATAATATACTTCTTGAGCTGCATCATATAATGTGAATTACATCAGATATCTCATAATTAGCACTTTCTATTATTTCTAGTATAGAGTTCAAAATAGACCTACTTCATACTTAATTTGTTAATAATGGCTAAATATAATACAAAATGTTTAAGTATATATACAACAAGCCTTTAAAAAGTACAGTTAGTTCTGACTTAAGATCATCAATACGGGTTCTGAAAAATAACAAATAACAAAACCCATTTTACCATAGGTTAACTGATAAAAACAAGAGTTAAGCTGCAGTATCTCATCATTATAAATGAGACAACACTGAACAAAATGACATTATTCGAGGACTTCTATAACAAATAAAACAAAAAAAAATTTTTTTTCTTATGTTTCTTACATGAACTATATTTTGATGCATTAAATAGTTGATGAGGAAAAAATAAATAAATAAATAAATAGTTGATGAGGGAGATTTCTTCTTTATTGAACTAGAGGCCAAGTGCACAAAATTTGCGCATTGGTATGGTCCCTAGCGGCTAGCAGCTATCGGCCGGGTATTCCCTCCCTTCTCCTGGCTGGACCCGCCCCCTGGTCAAACTCCCAGACAAACTCCCCGTTGAGGGGACAATTTGCATACTATACTTTTATTATATAGAATTCCAGCTAATACATGTAAAGGGAATAATAGAAAACCATCATTTTGTAACCCCTCACCAAACAATGAATCTAGGCCATGATCACCAAGGGCTGTAAAAATCAACAGGGGAAAGACTGCCAAGAAGCTTTATAATAGACTAAGGGCCCGGTGCACAAAACTTTGTAAACTTGGAAGGTCCATCAGCCCGACCTGTGCCCTCTCACAGTCTGGGACCCCTCTGGGGATGTCCACCTGCTGGTGTGCCTGGTCAGCCTGGATGAGGGGCTGATGGCTGTTTGCAGGCTGGCCAAGCCCCCCAGGGTGGATCCTCACCCCAATGGGTGAGGCCAGCCTGGGTGACAGGCTGAGGGGCACTTTCAGGCTTTCAGGCTGCCCACAGTCCCCTTCAGGTTTTGGGTCTTTACTGGGGTACCTGGCCAGCCTGGGTGAGGGGCTAATGGCTGTTTGCAGGCTGGCCAAGACTCCAAATGGGGTCCCTCACTCCATTTGGGTGTGGCCAGCCTGGGTGTGGGTCAGAGGGGTGTTTTCAGGCTTTCAAGCTGCCCACAGTCCCTTCAGGTTTTGGGTCCCTACTGGGGTACCTGGCCAGCCTGGGTGAGGGGCTGATGGCTGTTTGCAGGCTGGCCAAGCCCCCCAGTGGCATCCCTCACCCCATTGGCATGTGGCCAGCATGGGTAAGGGGTTGATGGCTGTTTTCAGACTTTCAGGCTGCCTACAGCTCCCACTGACCCAATGTCCCAGCAAAACTGGCTGGAAGCAGGTTTCTGGGGTTTATCTTCTATAATTGATACACTGTTCCTTTAAGCCGAGACCTAGGCAGTTAACGAAATCTCCCCTCTGCTTCAGCTCTGGCTTCTATAATGAAACAATGTTTCCCTTAGAAGGCAGGCTGGCCTCCTGTTTGCTTCAGCTCCTAGGATTGAAACAATGTTGCAAATATGTTGTTCCCTGGAGCAGAGAGAAGCCCAGGTGACCCGAAAACAATTTTACTCCTGCTGCAACGGACGCTGCCTGTTTACAAAGGTCCCTGAGTGCTGGCCTCCATGTTGGCTGAGTTAATTTGAATACAGTCACTCTGATTGGCTGGTAGGCGTGGCTCAGGCGTCCGGAAGGGATGGCCAATTTGCATATTACGCTTTTATTATATAGGATGATAGAGGCCTGGTGCACAAAATTTGAGTGCTGGGGAGGGCGGGGTGGGTCCCTCAGCCAAGATTGTGGGAGGGCACAGGGCAGGCTGAGGGACCCCATTGGTGCACAATCGGGGCCGGGGAGGGATGCAGGAGGTTAGCCAGAGGGACCGTGGGAGGGTCCAGGGCATGTCCGGCCCATCTTGCTCAATCCCGATTGGCCAGACCCTATCAGCAAGCTAATCTACTGTCGGAACAACTGAGTGTACGTCATAGCAAGCAGTTGAGCAGCCTTAGCATATCATTAGCATATTACACTTTGATTGGTTGAATGGATAACCAGAAACTTAGCATTGTTATTAGGCTTTTATTATATAGGATAGCTCAAAAGATGTTCAATATGATGCTAACTGGTCATTCTGACTTCCTGATATTATACTGCCTGCTACATTTTATCTACGTCCTGCTCAGCTGCACTATCTTCTTTATCTCTGCTTTTCCAATGAATCTGAAAATAATGAGCTTTAGAGGAATCAACTTCTCTAATAACTTACTAAAACAGATTTTTTACAACAAGGTGAGTCATTCAGTATAATTTATGGTATATAAATTTAATTATTATAGGCTTGGAGATAGAAAGGTGTTTTTTTCCTCAATTTTCCTATAAACAGAAAACAAGTTACTCAACACTAAAGTCAAAACTTATGCTTATAAAAACATAATTTTCCTTAATAGATGTGCATATGTATATTTTATTGAAAATAAAGATTAAGATAAATTAAGATAAAAAGAAAACTTACCACTTTAGTAAAAAGAATAATGGTCTTTTCCAGTTTATCTCTAAATACAGTATCTGTATCTACATTTCTACCTGTTAAAAATACATTTCAAATATTAGTACAAGTTTATAATATTCTATAAATTCACAACTAAGACAATGATTAAACTTTTAGTAAAAATACTGTCATATATTTCTGCATATTTTGCATTAAGAATTCATTATTGTACACTCCCGACTCTAAACAAATTAATCATAAAAACAAAATTTTTATAAAGCAATACCAAGATTTGCACTTAAGAGACACAGTAATTCTCAGTGCTGTATTTCACAAAATTAATTTTAAAATATAAACTAAACCCATTTTAAAGTAAAAGGGTAATAATTTTATACATGAATCTTGAGTCCAATTTTCAAGATCTAAATTAGTCATAGTTGAAATACTTTTCAAGCAACATTAAGTAAAAACAAAGCACTCAAAAATTAGCACATACTCATTATTTTTCCTATATCTCTAATCCTGTTTTTCTTTTCTTTTCTTTATTTATTTATTTATTTTATTACATACAGTTTTACAAAGATTAGTACATATATCTCTTTTTTACCCTGCCCTTCCCCCCGCCTTCCCTACCCCCCCAGTGTTTTGTGTCCATTGGTTATGCTTAAATGCATGGATAAAAGTCCTTTGGCTGATCTGTTACCCACCCACCCATCCTCCCTGTCCTTGTTGCTGTAATTTGACAGTCTGATGCTGCTCTGCCTCTGTATCTATTTTTGTTCACCAGCTCTAATCATTTTTTTCTGATAATTTCCCTGGCAAATAATAAATTTTTATATATTCAGAATAATGTCTATCGGCCCATTAACTATTCTGCTCTCGAATTATACTCTTCATATTCTGCCTCATCATTTAATTCTCTTCTGCTTCCCCCAAGGAGATGGCCAAAAAAAATAACCATTTTTAGAAAAATAAACTACATTATATGAACTGTCTTATTCATCTTTGCATGCACAATACCCAGAACAGTGACTGGCAATAGACTCAACAATGTTTTTACTAAACTGAAAAGATTGACATGAAAAAAATCAGTAACTCCCTAAAGTTGAGTACACTAAGTTATCTTCTCAGGATAGTAAGTCCTCAAAAATGCACACATACAGCCCTAGCAAATTTGGCTGAGTGAACAGAGCTGTTGGGTCATGGACTCAAGGGTTCCAAGTTTGACTCTGGTCAAGGGCACATACCTTAGGTGCAGGCTCAATCCCTGGCCCTGATCAGGGCGCATGCAGGAGGCACCAATCAATGTGTCTTTCTTACACAGATGTTTCTTTCTCTCTGTCTCTCCCCCACCCTCCCACTCTCTCTAAAAATCAATGGAGAGTTATCCTCAGGTAAGGATTAACAACAACAAAAAAATACACATATAGGATATACATACCTGTGTGTGCACACAGGGTATGTATATGTACGTGTGTGCATCTTAAGCAAAGATGCTTACAGTTATAGGGAAAAGGATAACTAACAGACCACCAGTATAATACAATACAAATATAAATGATAAATTATTTTTGTGGGGTAGCGGATTAGAAAGGGTCCTAAAGGTAAGCCATTGAAAGTAAATGAACAAGGGATTTACAAAATGTAAGTATAATTTAAGAAAATTTATATGTAAAACATACTAAAAGCAATAGAATCTTTAAGAAGTCTAAATAACATTTGCACAGAATCTACACAACGAATATCTATTAAATGTATTAACTGTTGTGGATGTCTGCAGTAGAAATACAGAAAGAATGAATACAGAATAGAATTTTTTTTAAAAAGTTTCCTCAATATAAGACTTGTGTATGAAAACAAAGCTGAGATTTCTATTTAACTTCAGAGAATTAATTATCAAGACACAAAATTTTTAGCCTCTCTCCAGGTTTGCAAGTGCAGAGCAGAAGCTATTAATGAATAAGGATTCTACAGTAAAAAGTACTACTATGGAAGTACTTACTGCATTCCAAAAATTGTTTCAGACGGTCAAATATTCCATGTAAAAAACCCTAGAAAATAATTTTTTAAAGTGTCTCAATTTATTCTATAATAAACATTTACCTTTCGCTTTTTCAGAGATATTATCTATCAAATCATCTTAAAAAGTTAAAATTAAATAAGTAAAAAATATTCCACTATTAAAAACAAGTATTATACAAGAACATAATTACAGTATAAGCCCCCCTTAGCCAAAGGGCTTAAGTCCCAAGACCCAATCTCCCAATGGATAGCTAAAACCTCAGACAGTACGAAACCAGTATTAAATGAAATGAAGTAAAATCTAACCTAATAAAAGAGTAACATGCAAATTAACCAAGACACCTAAGCCACGCCCACCAGTCAAAGCCATGCCCACCAGCCAATGAGAGTGGCTGCATGCAATTTAACCCAGCCAAGATGGCGGCTGGCAGCCATGGAGCTAGAGCACACAGGAGGCTCCGTTGCACCAGTGATGGAGTTGAAACTGCCTGCCTAGGCTGGCCAGGCCTCTGATCAAGGCAACAATGTTTCAATTATAGAAACCATAGAGCTGAAGCAAATAGGAGGCTTCGTTGCCTGACTAGGCCTCGGCTCAAGGCAACAAAGTTTCAATTATAGAAGATAAATAAACTCCAGAAACCTGATTCCAGCCAGCCTCGCTGGGGTATTGGGTCAATGGGAGCTGTGGGCAGCCTGAAAATGGCCCTCAGCCCCTCACCCAGGCTGGCCAGGCACGCCAGCAGGTGGACATCCCCTGAGGGGTTTCAGACTGTAAGAGAGCACAGGCTGGGCTGAGGGACCCCCCCTCCCGAGTGCACAAATTTTTGTGCACCAGGCCCCTAGTAATAAAATAAAATAAAATGGCTCTGAGTAGACCCAAAGACCCAATTTTTGCAAAATTCTGCAAAATTTTCTGTGCACCTCTGCCCCCCCCCAAAGCAATCCACAGAAAGCAATACTTTAGCTGACCTAAACTCTTATGTGAAAACTAACATATTTGCATACAGAGAAGTAGATGACACTATAGTAATAATAAATATACACCACAACTTAGGCTTACCAGTGGGGTTTTCCCCTCTTATACACATATTTCTTAATTGATTGCAAAAAGAATGTATAGGTGTTATAAGGAGAAAAGAATCATTTTAAATATACAAAAACAGACAAAGGAAAATAATCAAGAATATAAATAACTACGACACAGCCCTGACCGGTTTGGCTCAGTGGATAGAGCATCAGCCTGTGGACTGAAAAGTCCCAGGTTCGATTCCAGTCAAGGGCATGTACCTTGGTTGCGGGCACATCCCCAGTGGGAGGTGTGCAGGAGGCAGCTGATCAATGTTTCTCTCTCATCGATGTTTCTAACTCTCTATCCCTGTTCTTCTCCCTTCCTCTCCATAAAAAATCAATAATATATATATTTTTTTTTTTAATTGTTAAAAAAAATAACTACCACACAACTGGTAATATTATAATAGCAATCAAATTCATAGTTCACTTGAATTCAGATGCAAATGGACACTCTCAAAGTATCATGTCATCTTGAGAAATAACTTAGGCCTATTTCCTCTTCTTCACACAATAGCTGCTTTGATATAGTGAAAATAAACCACAATCTAAAAGTATAATTAACACACAAAATGGTTTACAAAAAGCCCTAACTTGTCACATAGTAAATACACTTAAATGAGTGCTAAGTTAAAAGAACAGGCTTCAAAGTTTTCAGGAAACTACCAAGCATTTTCCCAAAGAATCAATTACTTTTTCCACTTACCATCACCTCCATATTCTTATGAGGTTCCACAAATCCATTAACAGTTAACTTACGCAGAACTGAAAAGTAAAATCAAACTTTATTTGCATCTTATTTTTTCATATTTTATCCTACTAAAATCATGATCAGAATGAAAACTTGGTATCACAAAACCTCATCAAGCTTGGAGGCTATAGTCTTAACATTTAATAGTTACAGAAAGGTAACTTCTGGTCATTGCCTGCTTTGCTAAGTGGGAAAGATGAAACCAAAGCCAAGTTTTATGATGCAAAAGTAGTGTTCTTCTCATCATAACAACTCATGCTTCAAAAACTATATGGCAAAATTTAGTTTAATTTCTATAATTGTTAGTGCTTCTCACCTGCAATAACTCCTATAGGTTGAAATTGAGGTTACCTCTAATCCATAAACTTTAAACTATGCCTTAACAGTGATCAAAAAGTTTCATTGTTTTAAGCTACATTCATGAAAATACAGTATCTCTTAAAAGGGATATAAAAATTACTCTATTTCCTAATATGGAACAGACTATAGTGCTCAATTATAAGCATCACACTCTATGAGTAAACTGATATAACAGGGAAACTAGAAGGATAAAAGATCTGAAATCAGATCTAGATTTAAATAATAACTCCAATGTCTATAACTGTATTGTCTTAGGCAACTTTTCTAGAGCTCACATTCCTTATCTGTAAAATGTGGCTAATAAGTCCTACCTCATAGGGTTCTTAAAGAATTTATTAGTATATATGTAGAACACTTAGCACAAATAGTAACTAACAAGTGAATGGCAACAAACAAGACTATAAAATTTAAAATCACTTTCAGAAAATAACTTTACAGACATCATTGCTATCTACGTAACTAAAGAGTTAGTGTTCACGAGGTGAAGTCAAAAGGTAGTATATTAAAAAGTAGGTTTAGAATGCACTTGTCTACAAGACCAACAATTTCATACATCATTTATCTACACTCAAAAGTTACTATGCCCTAGCTGGTTTGGCTCAGTGGATAGAACGTCGGCCTATGGACTGAAGGGTCCTGGGTTTTATTCCGGTCTTGAGGGCATATGCCCGGACTGCGGGCTCGATTCCCAGTTGGGGGGCCTGCAGGAGGTAGCCAATCAATGGTTCTCTCATCATTGATGTTTCTCTTTCTCTCTCCCTCTCCCTTCCTCTCTGAACTCAATAAAAATATGTTTTTTAAAAAGTTACTACAGTAGGTCCTCAGGTTATATCGGAGATCCATTCCTAAGGCACAAGGTAACGTGAGTTTCGTTATAAGTCGGAACCCACCTCCATAAGCACCTACATCACTCACATGGAGCACATACACAGCAGTAATGAAGTGAAACAGAAAGAAAAATGATTTTAAAGAAAGATAACAATTCCTGACCTTTACCTGTGGTAAGTAAATAATAAAGAACATAAAGCACATATATACATACGTCGAAATGATAGAACTTTTTTTTTTAATAAATAAATGGAAGATGGCGATGAGTCCTATGTAACCCGAGGATTGTCTGTATATTGTAATAGAAATAAATAGTGTACAAACTCATCTCTATTCCAGGCATGCTCTTTCCCACCAAGGCACCTTGGTCTATACTACCTGGTAGGGTCCTTTCTTTCTGCCTTCATTGCCTAGTTAACTTTGACTTCATGATTTTGATTCAAGCATCACTTTCTCATGCAAGTCTTTTGTGACCATATTATCGGTTATCATAACATCAGTAAGGCCCCTGTCACAGATGTCATTTTATATACATATCTGTGTGGTCATTTTATTATTTCTGTCTCTCCAGTGCCAACCACTTACCTATAAATCTGTTGAATGAAATAATGAATGTCTAAAAAATACTAAATGTAAATAGGTGTAAACTTTGAGATTACCTGTAAAAAAATTCCAGTCCTAAGACTTTAAGTTGTAACAGGATAGAGATTAATAGCTGGAGAGAATAACTACTTTCAAGAAAAATGCTATGAATTTTTTTTCTAGGTCAAATGCTTAGAAATGCTAATGTATATCTAAGACGTTTAGATGGGGAAGTAATGAAAAGCTTAAAGCACACTAATAAAGAGTAGAGCTATATCCTTTTTTCAGGAGTTAAGCTCTGAAATCAGCAAAGCAAAAAAAAGTCTACTGTCAAAAAAATTCATGAAAAATCTTTAATCATTAAATTCAGTTTTGTTCTACAACCTTATTATTGGTTTCTCGGACTCTTTCTGAGTATATGTCTCTCTCTAAAGCATTTGAATTCTTCTTTAAGGATGCTGATAAAACCATCTGCACTCACTTGTATAATCATCTGTACTGGATTTTACTTGTCAACAGTCCTTTAAAATCATTCACTTTTGTGCACAAGGTTAGGTTTTGTGCATCTTCAGGTACTAGAGTGAGTAGGATAAAAGGCCTTGTGAATAAAACAAAAGGATGCTAAATGAGTTCTAGTAAGGGAAAACTAAAGGCTCCTTGAGATCAAACTAAGAAACACAATCTAAGAGCCTCAGCAATCAGAACAGAAGGAGAGAGACTATAAGACAAAGAGAAGAAGCCAAGTGAGTGTCTCCGAAAGGAAAGGAACCTCAGAATACATTCAAGATACGTAACTCAGCCCAGGGAATGTAAAAACAGAATTTATGCCAAGACTATGCTGTGTCCTGGCTAGGTGGCTCAGTTAGTTGTAGCGTCATCCCCTACACCAAAAGGTTTCGAGTTTGTTTCCTGATCAGGGCACATAGTGGAGGCAACCAATCAATGTTTCTCTCTCACATTGATGTTTCTCTCCCTTTAAAAAAAAAAAAAATCAATGAAAAATCCTTGAGTGAGGATTAAAAAAAGAGAGAATGCCCAGCATATGAAAACACAAGCCAAGATGATAACCCAATCAGGTACCATCTAAAACCTAAGTGAGCCTGAGGTACAAGTAAAAAAGATGGACCCTGAATTCTCAGGCAAAAGAGCTGGGAAATAGAGCTGAACTAAGCCTTGTGGACAGGAGAGGTAGCATGACAATAAGGGCAGCAGCCCTTAACACTACATACATGAGAAATGTGAAGTAGAAGCAAAAGAAAGAAGTATTTGAAAAGAATGTATTCTGAATCATGACATGATAGTAATGTAAATATAACACTATTGTAGTTCTGGCTGGTGTGGCTAGGTGGTGAGTGTTGGACTGCATACCAAAGGGTCGCAGGTTCCATTCTCAGTCAAGGACATGTAGCTGGGTTGCAGGTTCAATCCCTGGCCCTGATTGGGCACATTCAGGAGGCAACCAATTGATGTTTCTCTCTCACATCGATGATTCTCTCTCCCCCTCTTTCTTTCCTCAGGTGAAGAGTAACAACAACAACAAAAACTCCAAAACATAAAACTATTGCACACTTTCATCAATTAGAGCAGAAAGAGCTATTCTCATAAAAGAAAAACAAACTACAAATAATCCCTTGTCTCTGAGGGAGAAATTAACTCTTATTCTCTTGGTGAGACTAGCAATAGAAAATCCATCCAAAAGAACTATTTGGTAACTATTCTGAGGTATGTCATTTCAAAAATGAACATATCAAGTTTAACAGCACCTTTCAATGATAGTAGAGTTCGTTCTAGTGAATTTAGAGCTGCAGCTTCATTGCCAGAAGAAACGTGATGAAGGAATGTGTCTGTGTGGTGATTCCACAGAGAGCAGGCAAAATTATAAATTCCAGAAGCTAACTGCAAAGAAATAGCAACAAGTTTGTTCACATTATAGAAGTCAGTAATCAATTAGACCTACATAAAAATACATTTCAATTTTCAAATTGAGCACACATTTTCAATGAGATTTAAAATAGTCAAAGAGTCATTTATCACGAAGTTTCAAACTTTTAAAGCCAAAATGCATAGTAATAAATAGTTTACTTGGCTGCTGCCACACACTCACACACACACACACACACACACACACACACAAAATATTAGCTTCTTGAAACAATACTAAGCCTAATGCCTGCATTGTAGTCTGATGTATTCTACTTATACTTATTATCTTCTGCTTATAGGTTGAAAACACTGATTTATGGACTGTCACTGAGTATATCAGATAAGTCAATATACTAAGAAATACAAAGGAGTCAAATATCTGTGTCCTGCCTGTTTTACCCATATTGCTTTTGAGCATTTAGAGCCAGGAACATACAAATCACACTGCTTGCCAGGCTGCTTTTCTAACATAGACTGCTATTTAAAGCCCAAGTCTCACACTGAGAAGCAGTTAGCCTCTGCCTCTCAGGTTGAGGCAGAACCAACTTCCAGTGGTAGCTTCAGTTTTTCCCCACAAGGTCGAAGACCACCTAGCTGAGCCTACATGGTCATTTTATTTAAATAAAAATCAGATGAAAGTTCATATGACTATTTATTATTCGCATACTACATAAAAAAAGAGGTTGCTGGTTTGATTCCCAGTCAGGGCACATAGGAATAAAAATCAATAAAAACATATTTTAAAAATTGCATAGCAAAGAATCTAAAAAAAAAAAGAATCTAATAAGTAGGTCGAGAATTTAGTTCTATGCCAAGAAAATATAAAATGAGAAGGAATAAAATTAAATGTACAAAATCTATATTGACATTATGCTATAAGATTACCGTCTCAAAACTTTAATGGTGCTCATATAGGTTACTCTAGAGTAATAAAGATTATAAATTCATGGAATTATACAACTTTAGAACTGAAAGGAAATTTTAAAGACTCGAAGTTTAAGTGCCTTGCTCAAAATTCCAAAGCTGCTCAGTACAAAGAAACATTCTTCCCTGGGAAATAGTTGTTAACACGTATCTCTAAAAACAAGTGAAATATAATGCTCTCAAGATATCCTTAATCTTTTTTTAGATTTGGATTACTTTATTTACCACAGCATATACCTTTGTGGGTTACACATCATATCTAGATATTATTCGGTTAATACGTTCACAATTACATTAGAACTATTATTTGTACCTTAAATTTCCTTGCTTTCATAGACTTTAGATTGTCATTTTAATTGTACTTAATGTCAACTTTTTTAGATTCAGATTTGTAAGAAAGGCATACTATTTTATAGAAAATGAATTCCTTTTTGTGTCAAATCAAGCTCAATTTTGTTACTGCAAAACAATTTTCTCTCAACTATTAATTTTGTAATTTGTCACCCCTGAAAAGAACTTAATTTAAAATGGAAGAAAATAGGATATAAAAATTGTTGGGCCCTGACTGGTTTGGCTCGGTGGATAAAGCGTCAGCCTGCGGACTCAAGGGTGCCGGGTTCGATTCTGGTTAAGGGCATGTACATTGGTTGGGGGGCACATCCCCAGAAGGGAGTGTGTAGGAGGCAGCTCTTCGATGTTTCTCTCTCATCGATGTTTCTAACTCTCTATCCCTCTCTGTCCCTCCCTTCCTCTCTGTAAAAAAAAATCAATAAAATATGTTTTAAAATAAAAATAAAAAAATAAAAATTGTTGGGACACAATGAGCAGCAGGTAGTAGTTTTAAGTACAAAGTGCACTATGCAATAGCAACTAACTTACATTTTGTGTATGTGTGGAAAACTAATTTAGTATAATAGATGAAAAGTATCTTGGCATTACAGTAAACATTTTTAAATATGTTTTTATTGATTTCAGAGAGAGTAAGGGAGAGGGTGGGAGGAACAGAAGCATCAATGATGAGAGAGAATCACTGATCAGCGGCCTCCTGTTAGCCCCATCCTTGGAACCATGCCCACAACTCAGGCATGTGCCTTGACTAGGAATCGAACCGTGACCTCCTGGTTCATGGGTCAATTCTTAACCACTGAGCCACACCAGACAGGCTAAACATTTATTTAAAGAAAAGTTTTCCTGTATTTCAGATTACCAAAATATTAGAGGCTACTTTACTAACTAGCAAAATAGCTTGTTATAATATTTTCCCACATATATTACCTTCAATTAAACTACACATCTTGTATCCCAAGGCATCAGACAAGACTACCCTCTTAATCTACACTATGCTCCATGTTTTCAGGTTCAGCTACTCCATTCCAAAATGAAAGGTTCTAAGCTGAATGTTTTTCCAGGTATATTAAGTTTTGTATATACTTCCCAAACTCCTTTTTTTAAACTTTTACACAATATTACACTTTGAAATCTAACTGGTAACTAAGAACAAGTATCCCTTCTTTTTTGTTTATTCACTTAACAAACAGTTACTAAGAACCACCATTTATGTATCTCCTCCTGGGCTTGAGAGTAGGGTTATAATAATAAAAGCTACAGTCCTCCCTCATAAAACTCATTGTATGTATAATAGATCTCAGAATGGTAAGTTAACAATTATAAGTCAGCATAATGTAAAAAATATTGTGCTGGAAGTAGGTACAAGATGCTGGGTAGACCTATATTTTATTCTATATGGAAAGGAAATAGCCTCTCCATATTGAGCATTTAGAGCCAAAACCATATAAATCACACTCCTTGTCAGTGTGATTTATTTTAATAACAAAATAAAATAGTTACTTATTTTAATAACAAAATCAAAGGATTAGCCCTGGCCAATTTTGCTCAGTGGACAGAGCGTCGGCTTGTGGACCAAAAGGTCCCGGGTTTGATTCTGGTCAAGGGCATGTGCCTTAGTTGCAGGCATATCCCCAGTGGAAGATGTGCAGGAGGCAGCTGATCGATGTTTCTCTCTCATCGATGTCTCTAACTCTCTATCCCTCTCCCTTCCTCACTGTAAAAAAATCAATAAAATATATTTTTTTAAAAATCAAAGGATTAAAGAAGATGTATTTCACCTGGAGGTAAAAAACAAACAGAAGGGATAAAAATGAGCTTCACACTATAAGGAAACATACCAAGAAAGCTGAAGTAGTCAGAAAGCTATCCAGAATAAGGTCTCTAATAAGAAAAAATCTGTAGAGATTGCCCAGGCTAAATATAAATTATACCTGAAAACTAAAGCAACAATGTTTGGGGCATACAACTTGAGAAAACCAAACTAAAAATTAAGACTTCCATAGAAGGGTAGTAAAGAATAACTATAAGACAGAATATTCTAGATATTTAGCTTTTATATGAAAGACTTCCAATATAAAAATAAATGCACAAACATAGATGTGAGGATGAAACAGAGGCTGAAGTGATGTAATTTGATGGAAGGGGTCACAAGTCAAGGAATGAATGCAGGTGGTTTCCAGAAGCTAGAAAGGCAAGGAAACAGGTTCACCCCTTGGAGGTCCCAGAAGGAACACAGCCATCATGACACCTTGACTTCTAACTTAACTGAATAAATCTTATGAAGCTGATGTCTGTCAAAGAGAACTTGGAAAACTGAAGTTTAGATCCATTATTTTTGGATCAAGGCACACCAGATTACTTAAAGAGGAAGAAAACTTTCTAATCGTTTGTCAACAAATTTATAAAACTTTACGGGAAGAATTGACTGCAAAAGAAAGACAAGAAGACATAAGAAGAAGAATTAACCCTGCAGAAAATGAACTTGAGATAACCAATACTCTTCTGAATCAGACAAAGGAAGATGTTGTCCTCTAAAAAGTGAATGAAAGGTGCAGGCAAGAGTAATTTATTTCAAAAATATTTTGTCTGTATTCCATATATATTTGAAATATCAAGGTCCTATATATTTTAATAACAATAAAATCATACGATTAAAGGAAGTTGTCTTTCACCTGGGGGGATAAAACAAAGAGAAGGGATAAAAGTGAGGAAAACCAACAAGAAATTCATGGAAAGACTTGAAAAGATAAACTTTCCTTTCCTTGTCCATTTCTTTAGCTCCCATTAGATATCAAGCAAAAGTGACAAGGATTTCAAAAGCAACCTTTAACTAAAAGAACTGCTCTTATACTCCGCATCCTCAGTAAACATAACATTGACTGTTTAAACCCACTAGGTTAAAAATAAAGAGGGCAGCATGGCCAGTGTGTCTCACTTGACCATGGACCAATGAACCACCAAGAGGTCACCTGTTCAATTCCTCTTCAGGGCACATGCCCAGGTTGCGGACTTGATCCCCAGAGGGGACTTGCAGGAGGCAACTGTTCAATGTTTCTCTCTAGATTTTTCTATTCTCTCTTTCTCCCTCTCCCTTTCTCTCTGAAAAAAAAAAAAAAAAATCAATAAAAGAATATTAATTAATAATAATAAAAAAGAACTAATGTGGTTCTGACAAACTTAAGTGTATATAAGAATCACTTGGGAAGCCAAATCCTGATTCCCAAGCACTACCCTCAAAATGAGGATTCCAAAGAAAAGCAATAATGCTGTTAAAAATATGTTGAGACTCACCAGTGTTATATGGTACAGTCCAAAAAGTCAGGTTGAACAACAGGAAAATCGCTATTTTGATAGTTCAAGACAAATACAAAAGCACCAAAGCAAATGAAGGAAGAAAGGAGTCTTTTCAACAAATGGTGCTAAAACATCCAATAAAGGACTACTGCCCCCCAGTTATGTCAGGCTCCTTCCTACAGCTTCCTACATTTGCTAGACATTTCAATTTTAACTTCCTAAATTCCAGTTCTGTATGTTCCCTTTACCACTGCTTCATTTAAGAGCTTTATCATCTCATCTGAATTACCCCAATAGCCTCAAACCAACTGATCTCCCTTCACACTGTTCTCTACCAACCAATTCCCCTCACTGGCAGTGAAGTGGTCTTATGGTCAATCACTATTCAGCTTACAATCTTTCAGCTAATACCTATTTTCTGAATCTTTTGGGAAAAATTCATAACATTTCAATAAAATATTTAGGAACCAGGTGGAGGGGAGCTTTGGGGGTTTAAAAAAAAGGGAACATCTGTAACAATCTGAACAATAAAGAATAAAAAATAAATAAAAATAAATAAAATTAAAACTTAAAAAAATAGTTATTTAGATAAAATTTTAAGTACTTTTATATTAGTGGCATGGTTTTCATAATCAAATTATGTTAAATCACTTACATCATAAAACAGTTTTCTATCAGCAGCCAAACGTTTAGAGGCCAGAGTCTTGGTGACATGGTAGAAGGTAAGTAAAGCTCTGTGCTGTCGAAGATCATCTTGGACTTTCACAGATTCTATAAGAATGGGAATCAGTTCAGGCCACTGTCTGGGACAGTCCAATCGAGCAACTTTGGCAATGAGTACTGCAATCTGAGTTGCAATCTGGAAGGGGAAAATAATAATGAGAAATAAACATATGTATGGGGGGGAAAGGAGACATATGTACTAATATTTATAATTCTTTAAATAAGAAAATAAAATTTTTTAAAAAAGAAACATATGTAATAACAGCAATGGGTAAGAAAAGTTACCCATTCATAGTTCAAAGTTACCTTTTTGATTATTATACACTAGAGGCCCGGTGCACAAAAATTTGTGCAGTGGGGGAGGGGTCCCTCAGCCCGGCCTGTGCCCTCTAGCAGTCTGGGACCCCGTGGGGGATGTCCACCTGCTGGTGTACCGGCCAGCCTTGATGAGGGACAGATGGCTGTTTGCAGGCTGACCAAGCCCCCCAGTGGGACCCTTACCCCATGGGAGTGTGGCCAGCCTGGGTGAGGGGCTGAGGGCCATTTTCAGGCTGTCCACAATCCCTTCAAGTTTGGGTCCCTACTGGGGTGCCTGGCCAACCTGGATAAGGGACTGAGGGCCGTTTTCAGGCTGGCCACATCCTCTTCATGGTTCGGGTCTCTACTGGGGTACCTGGCCAGCCTGGATGAGGGGCTGAGGGCCATTTTCAGGCTGCCCACAGCTCCCATTGACTCAATGTCCCAGCAAGGCTGGCTGGAATCAGGTTTCTGGGGTTTATTTATCTTCTATAATTGAAACTTTTTGCTTTGAGCAGAGGCCTAGGCAGGCAAGGAAGCCTTCTGTTTGCTTCAGCTCCATGGCTTCTGTAATTGAAACTATGTTGCCTTGAGCAGAGGCCCAGCCAGCCCAGGCAGGCAGTTTCCCCCAAACAGAAGCCTCCTGTTGCTCTAGTTCCATGGCTGCCAGCCGCCATCTTTGCTGGGTTAATTTGCATACAGTTGCTCTGACTGGCTGGTGGGCGTGGCTTAGGTGTCTTGGAGTGATGGTCAATTTGCATATTACTCTTTTATTAGATTAGATTGGTTTCATGTGTACAGTATAGCAGTTAGACAACACATACTTTACATAGTATTGCCTCAATTTGACCAAAATGAGTAAAATTTTCACAAAACAACTGCTTAAGACAGTAGTTCTCAAAGTGTGATCTATGGATTTCAGGGGCGGGGGGGGGGGGGCGGGGCGGGATTTAAAATCCTTTCAGGGCCTGTGAGTTCCTGACCCTTTCCCAATAACACATTTCCTTCATATAACTTCTACCAAAATAATATACTGCAACAGAGTAAGTAAAGAAGCAGATATGAAAGTGTAGACATCCTTTTAAAAAATATGTTTTTATTGATTTCAGAGAGGAAGGGAAAGGGAGAAACATCAATGATGACACTCATTGATCGACTGCCCCCAACTGGGGATTGAGCTTACAACCCAGGCAAGTGCCCTGACTAGGAATCAAACCGTGATCTCCTGGTTCATAGGTTGATGCTCAACCACTGAGCAACAC
Source organism: Murina feae (assembly GCA_004026665.1). Classification (NCBI taxonomy): domain Eukaryota; kingdom Metazoa; phylum Chordata; class Mammalia; order Chiroptera; family Vespertilionidae; genus Murina; species Murina feae. The sequence goes on along the minus strand of PVJC01002783.1, from coordinate 16,642 downwards.
CGGCGGGCTGGATGTCTTTCAAATAGCCAGACACTAAAGAGATATGGAAAAGTACAGAACAATGCAACTTTTCTCATTAATTTATCTACTGCTTTGAGAAATAGCTACTGTTCATCTTTTAAATTTCTATTTACATTAAAAAGTAATTTTATTATTTTTATTTTATAATTTTTTTTTAATTTTCAGTTTTAGTTTCTAATACAGTAAATATCAAACTTTAGGGTTTTATTTTGGCAGTGTAAGGAACTTCTAGGATTACAAAGTTTGAGAACCACTGATCTAAGAATAGAAATGAACATCAAATATTAGGTATTTAAATAACGATATTTGTTCAGAACAGTGTTTCTCAAATTGCTGACTGACAGAACATCTAACCAATGACTTTCTAGATCACCCAAACTTCCTAATCACTTCCCAACCTAGTAAGAGCTACTCCATTCCTCTCCATCTTCCCTCATCTCCTTAAGGAACCATAAAAGCAAAAACTGAAATCCTTTAAATACATTGAAACAAAACTGCATTGAATACATGACCAAATACAGTGTGCTTTGTATCCATAAGCAAAACTTTATTCTTAGAAGAAAAATCCCACTATAAAAGAAAAAAAACTGTATAGTTTACTATTTATCCCTCACACAGTAAGAACTGGAAATGTGATGAAATAGACAAAACCGTGAAATCATCCTATAGTTTACAAAGAGAAGGAAGGGTTCATCTACATCATTAAATTTAACTTCCATGCAGTCAACTACAAATACAGAGACATTTGCTTTCCATGTTAGCTAAAAAAAAACTAAGGAAGTTTAAAATGCATACAAGTATGTCTTAAAATGACTTCTGAGTTTTAAGTAATTAGTTGCTAAATCTAGCCAAAATTCTTCACAGCTAGAACTGGATCTCAAAATTCAAAAGTAAACAGAGAAACGTATATAAACATCACAAATGGACATTATGTAATAGATTTTATTTTTAATGCCAAGAAACAAAATTACTTTGGAAAAGAAGAAAAAACTAAGGAAAGGGAAAGAATAATTAGCACTCATTTTCTCACTAACCTGATTTATTGGTTCATTGAAGTTGGTGATTAGCCCTGCACGCAATGTAGATTTCTCCTCCTCTGAGAGAGCACTGAAAAAAAAAAGATGTATTTATTATGTAAGAGAATGCTACCTAACAATAAATGCAAGTAAGCACTACTGTGAATTTTTAAAATAAAAAGCTTTTTAAACAAGGTGTCCCTGATTGTTTTGGTAAATAAATAAAATTATTTCCATTCTATGTTGGCACATCAAGTAATTCAAAAGCATAAAATTCCTTCAAAATTGAATTAATAAGAAGTACAAAACAGTAAGTCATAGTATAGAGACAAATCTACAGGAATAAATGTGATTTTTCTTTATTTTATTTTTTCCATCATTTTATTCCCCTTTTACTCTACCTTCCTCCCCCCCCCCCCAATTATCACACTGTTATCACTGTCCATGAGTTGTTTCTTTTTTTCCCTTTTTTGCTTAACCCGTATGAGCCCTCAGCCCCTACCCCAAGCTATCAGTCTGCATTCTATCTATGAATATGTCTCTATTTTGCTTGTTAGTTCAGTGTGTTCATTAGACTGTACATGAGTGAAATATGCATGTGGTACTTGTCTTTCTCTGACTAGCATATTTCTCTTAGCATACTGAATGTGCTATTTTGATGTTTGCTTTTGATGTAAAAATAGTTACAGACAAAAAATATTAATGGTAGGCTAAAAAAAATCAAAAAACCTGTAAGTAAAAATTAGTATTCCACTGACTTCTTTTTAAAATCTGATTGCAGTTGTTCTCTGAGGAAAAGGATCAGGTAATGAAAGAATGTTTGGGATGGAAGACTTACTAGAAATCAACCAGTTTAAAAATCTTTCATTGCACATATCTGGAAAGTATATACATATCAATATTCTGACTACACTAGATAGCAAAAGGACATAGATGGAGAATATTCACTGCGTAAGATGGTATGCATTTTACTTTTCTAACTATATAAATGTACTAGGGGCCTGGGGCACAAAAATTTGTGCACTCGGGAGGTCCCTCAACTTGGCCTGTGCCCTCTTGCAGTGTGGGACCTCTCAGGGGATGTCCACCTGTTGGCATGCCTGGCTAGGCTGGGTGAGGGGCTGATGGCTATTTGCAGGCTGGCCAAGCCCCCCAGTGGGGACCATGGGGGTGTGGCCAGCCTGAGTGAGGGTCTGCGGGCCGTTTTCAGGCTGTCCACAGTCCCTTCAGGGTTCAGGTCCCTACTGCGGTGCCTGGCCAGCATGGGTGAGGGGCTGAGGGCCATTTTCAGGCTGCCCACAGCTCCCACTGATCCAACATTTCAGCGAGGCTGGCTGGAATCAGGTTTCTGGGGTTTATTTATCTTCTATAATTGAAACTTTGTTGCCTTGAGCCTAGGCCTAGTCAGGCAATGAAGCCTCCTATTTGCTTCAGCTCCATGGTTTCTATAATTGAAACATTGTTGACTTGAGCAGAGGCCTGGCCGGCCTAGGCAGGCAGTTTCAACTCCATTGTTGGTGCAACGGAAGCCTCCTGTTTGCTCTAGCTCCATGGCTGCCGACTGCCATCTCAGTTGGGTTAATTTGTATGGGCATGACTTGGGTGTCTTGGAGTGATGGTTAATTTGCATATTACTCTTTTATTATATTAGATTATTATATTAGATTGTTTATTTAAATCTTAAATCCCTCATTTTAAGGTTTTCCATTCTAGCAGATGAATCGTCCCAATAAAACCAGCCATAAAAGTTGTAGAGAATTAAAAACAAGTTTTAAAGCATCTGTTAAGTTGAACTGTGTCCCCAAAAAAAGACATTTTCAAGTGCTAACTTCAAGAACCTGACTGTGACCTTATTTGGAAACTGGGGTTTTACTGATGTGTAATCAAGCTAAAATGAGGTCACACTGGATTAGGGTGGCCCTAATCCAAGCACTGGTGCCCTTTAAAAGAAAAGGAAATTTGGACAAAGACACAGAGGAGACATGTGAGAAGAAGTCTATGTGACGATGGAGGCAGACATCGGAGTAATGCACCTTCAAGCCGAAGAACACCAAGTATTGCAGGCCACAACCAGAAGCTAAAAATACACATGGAAGGATTCTTTCCTAAAGCTTGTATCTTAATATATACCAGAGGAGATAGCTTGGGATTTAACTTAATACCATATAATAATAACACTATTAATTTTTTAAGTTTAAAGTTAAATTCCGCTTTCTAATTCTTTATGTGAAAGTACAATCTGAAATATGTAATCATAATTTACTCTCCCTTACAGTCATTTTAAATGACTACTTATACTCATTATAACCATATTCTTCATATAACCAGTATAAAATCAATTTTAGGAATCATCTAAAATATAACTGAACACAGCAGTAGAAAAATTTGTGCTACTGCACTGTTTCCAATAAATCAAAAATAGCTTCTCATCACTAAATACTGTCTCTCAAAATTATGAATTTATTTTAAAATAAGAAAAGTTTGCTTTACACTACTATATCTTAAGAGCAACCTTAAAAAATTCTAGTTGCTTCCAATAATATTCAAGGGCATATTTTATAAGCACTTTGAAATACTCAGACAAGTTTCTTTTAAGACCTTATAAATATAAGAGCTATGGTGCCATCTGCTGGAAAACAAAGGCTATGTTACTTCTTCAGCAAGATTCACTATTTTCTATCAAATAAATTCCAATCAGGTATCCATTGCTTGTCCATCAACTATATAACATGTAATTAATTATCAAGAGACATATGTTTATTTAACCACCTACAGAGCAGTTACAACTGAATCTGATGAGGTTACAAATGTGTACTATCCCATTCCCACTGCCAAGGAAATTATGCAGAAGAAACTGGAATTAACATCTAGTTGGCTCAGAAATGACCTGGGATTGCCTTCTCAATGACTTTTTTTCAAAATCCTAACCTCATACTTGTTTAAAAACAAACTTTTTTTTCCTTTTTTTAATATATTTTATTGATTTTTTACAAACAGGAAGGGAGAGGGTCAGAGCGTCAGAAACATCAATGAGAGAGTAACATCTATCAGTTACCTCCTGCACACCACCTACTGGGGATGTGCCTGCAACTACGGTACATGCCCTTGACCGGAATCGAACCTGGGACCTTTCATTCTGCAGGCCAACTCTCTTTTCACTGAGACAAATTGGTTAGGGCAACATTTTTTTTTTTCAACATGGATTACTCAACTCAGCCTTGGTTTTGTGCCCATCAAATTTGAGATTCTCAAAAGCAGGAATAAGAAAGCCACACATACCCCTGCCCATAATAAAAAAAAAGTCATGGGAAAAAGCAGTAATATGGATATTGATTGGTAATTAAGTATGTAGAACACTTTTCTTGTTTAATAAGTAATAAATTTATTTTTCATTTAAATATTAAAAAATAAAACATTTTACAAATTTGCAAGTCATCCTAACACAAGGACCATGCTAATCTACTCAGCATTGTTCCAATTTTAATGTGTGGGCGGCTAAAGTAAGCACAAACTTATTCTTTTACATAAAGAATGAAGATTAACAGATATATTCCAATACTTCCCTGAATTTGAAAAGGATTACTGCACTGGGAGGGGGAGAGTGATGAAACTTACTGAGGTGCTACACGTCTCCAGTAACGATCAATTCCATTTTTAAAATACAGCACAGCAAGCCACCTTACATTTACATCCAAATCGTGATTTGTGAAAATATTCTGTAAATTAAAAAAACATAGTATTAGAATAAACATGTAAAAGTATAATATACAAGAAAATATGAATAGATTTTTTAAATTAGTTTCACTTAAATTATATCAATACATGTATCATATTGTTATTTTCTAAACTAGGGGCCCGGTGCACAAAAATTTGTGCACTCGGAGGGTGGGGGTCTCTCAGCCCGGCCTGTGCCCTCTTGCAATCTGGGACACCTAGGGGGGGATGTCCACCTGCTTGGCATGTCTGGCCAGCCTGGGTGAGAGGCTGAGGGCCATTTTCAGGCTGCCCACAGCCCCTTCAGGGTTCGTGCACTGCGGGGGTGGGAGGGCTGGTGAGTGCAGGCCTGGACATTTCCCACCAGAGGGCCCACGATTGCACACACCTGGTGGGCCCCCACCGCTGAGGGGACACACCTGGCACAGAGCTGGGTGGCAAGCCAGGGGTGGACGCTGGTGCAGGATCCCTCGGTGGGGCCCTGCTGCTGAGCAAACACACCTGGGGAGGAGCTGGGCAGCGAACTAGCTTCGGATTCTCCACACTGTGCAGCAGACGCTCCTGCACACCCTGTGGAGGCCCCTGGGGGGTGGATGAAGGTAGCGGACCCTGGACGGGTGCTCCCGCACGCCCCCGAGGAGGCCCCTGGGGCAGAGCCAGGCTGCGGACCCAGGACAGCTGCTCCTGGATGCCCCGAGGAGGCTCCTGGGGGGCGGAGCCAGGCAGTGGTCACAGAATGGATGCTCCTGCAAGCCCCATGGAGGACCCACTCTCCCACACGCCTGGTGGAGGCCCCCGGGGGGTGGAGCCAGGCAGCAGACCCAGGACAGCTGCTCCTGGATGCCCCGAGGAGGCCCCAGGCCGGACCCCCCCTCCCACTGAGCTGACACACCTGGCACAGCTATGCCGGCCGGCCGTGGAGGCTCCCAGTGCAGAGCCGCCCTGCCAGCCTCCATCTTGGCTGGTGGGCATGGCTGTGAGCAGAGGCTCAGCCAGCCTAGGCAGGCAGTTGCAACAGAACCCTCTGGTTTGCTCTAGTTCCATGGCTGTTGGCCTCCATCTTGGCTGGGTTAATTTGCATATAGCCGCTCTGATTGGCTGGTGGTAACGGTCAAATTTGCATGTTTCTCTTTTATTATATTAGATACCTATAGTTCAATTCATATAAGAAAGTAGAATGCTCAGTAAAATGCTAATTGTTTAAGCTTAGTAATGAATACATGGAGATTCATTACATTATTCTATTCTTAAGTATGTTTATTTGTTAATAAATGTAAAACAAAATAAACCTCATTATATATCACAATCTACACACACAAAAAAAATCAAAATAGAGCCACTGACAACATAAATTAAAAGATTCTAAGGAGTGAAAGCCCTTGGGTTATTAATAAATGCTATGAAATAAATTACTTGAAAGTTTCTCATAAAACAAGTGTGCTTACAAATTCAACTTGACAGTGAAACATTTTTAATTTTATAAAGGCAAAATTAAACAACACTCAAAAAATCTGCTTACTGTGTTAATACAGACAATCCTCACTTTTCACAGCAGTGGGAGACTTTAATAATGACTGTGCAAGTTAAACTATGTAACATCATATAATCTAATAAAAGAGTAATATGCAAACTGACCATCACCCCAAAACACCTAAGCCACACCCACCAGCCAAGCCACACACCCCCAGCCAATCAGAGCGGCTGTATGCAAATTAACCCAGCCAAGATGGAGACCAGCAACCACGGAGCTAGAGCAAACCAGAGGCTTCCGTTGCAACTGCCTGCCTAGGCTGGCTGAGCCTCTGCTCACAGTAACAACGTTTCAATTATAGAAGCCATGGAGCTGAAACAAACAGGAGGCTTCGTTACCTGCCTTGGCTTTGGCTTAAAGCAACAATGTTTCAATTATAGAAGATAAATAAACCCCAGAAACCTGATTCCAGCCAGCCTCGCTGGGCTGGGACGTTGGGTCAATGGGAGCTGTGGACAGCCTGAAAATGACCCTCAGCTGCTCACCCAGGCTGGCCAGGTATCCCAGTAGGGACCCAAAACCTGAAGGGACTGCGTTCAGCCTGAAAATAGTCCTCAGCTCCTCACCCAAGCTAGCCACACTCCAACGGGGTGAGGGTACACACTGGAGGGCTTGGCCAGCCTACAAACAGGTATCAGCCTCTCACCCAACCCAGGCTGGCCAGGCATGCCAGCAGGTGGACATCCCCTGAGGGGTCCCAGACTGTGAAAGGGCATAGGCCAGTCTGAGGGACCCCCCGAGTACACAAATTTTTGTGCACCGGGCCCCTAGTTTTAGCACATTTTTTGTGGGAAACGAGTAAACTCGGATCCACCAGGGAGACTGTCAATGGCACACATTAGAACCTCTAGTTGGTACCAGCAAAAATAAAAATGTTTTACGTTGTTGTCGAGTGTGTGCCACTCATAAACTACACAGTGAAACGTGGTACATGTGCAAGTTTTGTAATGTACCCCTGCACAAAGGAAAGTGTTTCAAACGCTACCACACAGTGGCGGGAAAATGCCTGCTTACAAAGTGTTAATAATAAAAGAGAAAATCATAATGTTCTGTGATCTTTAAATTTTTTATCAAAAAAATAAAAATTATAAAGTATGTGTAATGATAATTATAAATGTGTCTCTACTAATAAAAGGGTAATATGCTAATTAGATTGGGAGACCTTCCAGATGTTCTTCTGGACAAAGCCATGGTGCCAGGGCTGAGGTCGAGGCGGTGAGAGGCCAAGAGGGGAGGGCAGTTGTGGGTGATTAGGCCAGGATGGGATAGCAGTAATGGATCAGGCTGATGGGGGGGGAGGGGCCATTGGGAGTAAGCAGGCCAGCAGGGGGCAGTTGGGGGCAAGCAGGCCAGCAGGGAGGGAAGG
>PVJC01002782.1:0-76040 GCA_004026665.1 Murina feae | reverse complement strand
TGTGTGTGGGGGGGGGGGGGATGGGAGCATTGCTAAGGGCATCACTGAAGAAGGAGAAGACTGTGGCTGCAGGGAACTCATAATCTACCACAGGAGACAGGGCCTAACTCCCCAGGAACAAAGGGAGAGCAGTGCCCCCCTGACGCCTTCCCGCAGGGAAGCAGCACTTCCAAGGCAGCCTCAGCACAGGCGTGGGAAGGCTGTGGGCACTGGATGGGGCCTTGGCCCAGAGCGTGCTTCACTCCGCAGGTGAATTTGACCGCTGCACAGACAGTTGCACGGGGATATAGGCTGCCTCCACCCTCCTCTCCCTTCTTCACAGGGGTTGAAACCAGGGCAGAGCCCGGGTCAGAGTGGCACCCCCAGTTTATGACCTGACCACTTCACCCCAAGTCGCCCCCCAGCCAATGACTTCACCCCAAGTCCTCGCCTCCCTGCGTGTTCACCCCGTAGACATTACTAAGATCCTCTGTGTGCGGCCTTCCTGGGGTGAGAGCTAGCCGGCACAGTGGACAGTGGATGGAGGTGGAGGGGGACGAGGGCCCAGCGCAGAGCCAGGGAAAGAGGCATCATAGAGACCGAGGCGTGAGATCCTGGGTCCGAAACTGGCTGCAGCCCTGGGGCAGGGCAGGTGTGGCGAAGCAAGGATGTAGGGCCGCCCAGGGATGGCTGACCCCTGCCGTCATTTCCTTTCTAGCCGGAGAACAATGGCTCAAAAACAAGGCAGCCCTCCACGCTCCCGCTCCGCTGCACGGGCTTCCCCAGGCGGAGCGCACGGAAAGCCGGAGCCCGGCGCCTTCCGCTCGGCTCTCGGAGCCCAGGCCCAGCGCGAGCGGCTGCCCAGCCCCAGCCCAGGCCCCTGAGACCGGCCCCCACGGCCTGGCTGGCACGGTCTCCCTCCCCTTCCAGGCCCTGCACTCGGCCAGCAGCCTGGAGAGTCACCGAGGGATGAGGGCGCTACAGCCCAGTGGGACGCCCTTTCTGCCCTCGCGGCCCCTAGCGCCCAGCGCCCAGGAGCCGGGCCGAGCTTGACGCCCCGTCGCCTCCCCTCGCGCCCAGGGATCTGCGAGTGACCGGGCCACCACCTCCGGCTGCATGGAGCGGCTGCAGAAGGTACGCGGGGCCGGGAGGGCCTGGGGCTCCGGGTGGGTGTGGCCAGGCCTCCAGCAGAGGGTCAGGTCGGGCATCGATGGTGCCACCTGGTGGTTGCCCGCAGCGCCGCACCCTGGGGTCCCAGAGGCCTAGGACACCCTCTCTGCCCTGGTCCACCCTTTGGATCGCCCTGGCCCTGGCCCTCGCCCACACGCACATTCCCACGCCCGCCTTCTCACTCTCCCCAGCAACCGCTTACCTCCCCGGGGAGCGTCAGCTCCTCCCGAGACTCCAGTGTTCCCGGCTCTCCCTCCAGCATCGTGGTGAGTACCTCTTGGCCACCAGCACCCTCAGGCCGGGAGGGAGAAGGGCAGGGACACACTCCCCGCTGTGCCGCTTCACGCAGCCTCCCTGATGGTGGTTCTGCCAGGGCTGGTGGATAGAGAGAACCCCAAAAGCCTGAGAAGGTGTCCCCACTGTCCTTCTCCTGGTCTGGTCCTGTCTTGTGCCCAGAGTGCTAGGTGAAGGACTACGTTTTTCAAGGCGACTCCCTCGACCCTTAAAATTGAATAACTTTAAATTGAATAAAATTGAATAACTTTGGAGCTTAGCGCGGAGCTGACATCTAAAAAGGCTGTCCATTTTCTTCCTGATAAGTTGCAAATTGGGCTGGTAAGGCCGGGGTCCCAGGCGAGCTTTTGAGCATGTCTGTTCCATCGGCACTATTTCCCTTCAGGCCAAGATGGACAACCAGGTGCTGGGCTACAAAGACTTGGCTGCCCTCCCCAAGGACAAGGCCATCCTGGACATCGAGCGGCCTGACCTCATGATCTACGAGCCCCACTTTACCTATTCTCTCCTGGACCACGTGGAGCTGCCCAGAAGCCGGGAGGTGAGTGGGGGGACGCTCCCTCTTGGGCAGGACGTGGGGGGAAGGTCTCCCCCAGGCCACACGGGGTGGGTGGCAGAGTCCCTGTCCTGCCCTCTTTCCTGGAGGCCAGACTCCAAAACAAGAGAGAGAACTGTGCACAGGACTCACCCAGTGATAACCGTGTGCTGTGGAGAGCAGGAGAGATGGGCTGGAGGGCTCCATGGAAGAGCAGGGAGGCTGTCTGAATGGCAGCGACCCCAAGGGGTCAGGGAGGAGCGGTGGGGCTGGGGGGGTGGGCGGGGAGAGTAGGCAGAAAGATAGCAGATTTGTGGAAAGCACCCAGCAGCACTGACCCTCAGAGGCTGAAAGTCCTAGCTGAGTGACCTGTGTGACAGGGTGGTCCAGTTTCCCCTCCTGTGAAATGGAGGGGGCACCTCTGCCCATCCATCCCACCAGGGAGTCAAGAGCACGAGATAAAGCACACAGGCCAGGGGCTCTGTAAATGGTATTTGAGAAAGAGGTAGTGTCACGCCTGAGCAGTGAGAAGGGGTCAGGCTGGGGGGAGACTTAAATACCCGCCAAGAGCCCAGACTCCATCCTTGATGCTTGTGGGTCTGGCCCTGAGGACGGTGCCACAGCCATCCTCAGCTGCCCACCGAGCACAAGCACACTGCTCCAGGGCGGTGGCTTCCTAAGGACAGACCTGGGAGTCTGCCCAGGACAGCACTGGGAAGGAGGCGGGAGGGCCAGCGCTGGGAACCGGGAGGGTTGATAGAGAAGAGGTGGCCCAGATGTCAGCCAGGTAAGGATGCAGGTTTGCGTGAGGGATGAAGTAGCCCCTCTGGGGCTCTAGGAACGAGGATTTAATCCTACCCTGTGGCTCTGACCAGCTCCTCTCCTTCGCAGCGCTCGCTGTCACCCAAATCCACATCCCCCCCACCGTCCCCAGAGGTGAGTGTCGCCCAGCCCTACTCCCACAGGCCCAACTCCCTGTCCCCAAAGGCATCCAGACAGGGCTCTGCAGAGCCCAGGGGTGCCGGGATCACTGGCCCTCCTTTGTCACTGGCCAGCTCTGTCCGTGTATCTGTCTAGCTTGGGGGCTGTGAGGGTGGGAGACAGAGATGGTGGAGTAAGGTGAAGCTGTGTCTACAAGGGTTGGAGGCGCTGGGATGGGGATCCGGGAGCTGCCGTGAACCTTACTTGTGCTCTGCAGGTGTGGGCGGAGAGCCGGTCCCCCGGAACCTTCTCTCAGGCTTCAGCCCCCAGAACCACGGGGACCCCCCGAACCAGCCTGCCCCATTTCCACCATCCTGGTAGGTTTCCCTGCCAGCCTGGCTGCATCCTTTTCCTGGGACCTCTTTTCTCCTTCAGGAACCCAAGCCCCTTGCTGGGGTATACGCTCCCCACAGAACTGGCGAGACCTCCCCTCCAAAGCCAGAACCCCAGGCAGAGCTCCCAAAGATGGTAGACCCTGTCTCATCTTCCCGCCCACCCAACCAAAAAAGTGCCAGCTCCCTCAGGGACAGTTCCAGGAACTCTGGTTCTGTTCTGGCTCTTGACAGGAGCCCATGAATTTCCTACCCTTTCCCATTCCCCTTGTCTCCTTTCTCATCCCTGACCTGGCCTCCCGCCATCAATACATCCTTCTCCTCCATTTTGCTCTCTACAGAGACCACCCGCCCGGATTCCAACATCTACAAGAAGCCACCCATCTATAAGCAGAGAGGTGAGGCCCCTGACTCTCCTGAACCCCGTGCTGAGAGGCTGTGCCCAAGGCTGGGAGGGGGCAGGGGAGTAACTATCCGTATCAGCACACACCCGTGCCCTGTGCTTCCTCTTGCGCTGTTTTGACACCCACGATCTCACAGGTGTGAAGGGGGGCAGGTGTGGGGCAGGGGTGTGCACAGACTGACCCTGACCTCCCCCTGCAGAGTCCGTGGGAGGCAGCCCTCAGAGCAAGCACCAGATTGAGGACCTCATCATAGAGTCATCGAAGTTCCCTGCAGCCCAGCCCCCTGACCCCAACCAGCCAGCCAAGATCGAGACCGACTACTGGCCATGCCCCCCATCACTGGCTGTTGTGGGTAAGAGAAACTGTTGAGAGGGGGAAGGGAGGCAGGACACTGCCATAGCCCCTGTGGATGCCCCATGAGCCCCCCTCACCCCTCCCCACCCTGTGTCCTCTGGTGAACCCAGCAGGCTCTTCACTTACCCACTCCTAGAGCTTTTGCTGTCAGCGCCCTATTGGTTAGTCATTTGTCACTTTCCATTCATTTATTGGACCTCTCAGCAGACATTTGCCACACGTCCACGCATCCCAGGCTCTGTAGTGGGAACTCTGGGAAGGAGGAAGAGAAGTGAGACAAGGTCCCGATGAATTTAAGTTATGTGAGTGTGTATTGTCCACCCCACTTCACTGGAAGGCAATTGTTATTATTTTCCTTTTCTTTAAAAAAAAAATTTGTAGTGCTCACCTTCATGTGCAGTGCGGTGTGAGGCACACAGCCAGCACCTGATAAATGCTTGCTGAGCTGATGATGGTTGGTGGACACGCTGCCTTTCACCTCTTTTTCCCAGAAACAGAATGGAGGAAGCGGAAAGCATCCCGGAGAGGAGCAGAGGAGGAGGAGGAGGAGGAGGACGATGACTCCGGGGAGGAGATGAAGGCTCTCAGGGAGCGCCAGAGAGAGGAACTCAGTAAGGTAGCATCTCGCTGCCCCCTCTCCCTCTCCTGGGTCTTCCTGGGGACAGACACTCTGGCTCCAGAGCTGTTCATGCTCAAGGGTTCGCGCCTGAAGAGCACCCTGGTCAGAGCATGTGAGGAGTTCCTCTTCTTTCCTGGGAATTCGGTTGCTGTTTTGGCAGGAACCCCAGGACTTCGTGCTGCTTTGGGGAGATACTGCTTATATTAGGGTCAAAGGCACAGAAAGGTGGTCCCATCGGAGCCAGGCTTAGCAGGCTGAGCAGTTGTTGGGAAGAGGAGAAGGGGGAGAGCAGGCTGCTGGTCTCCGGAGGGTGAGAGAGGGTGTTGGGAGTCGTGCAAAGCGCTGATGGTGACATGGGCTTGTGCTCTGGGCCTGGTGACCTGGGCTAGGGGGCCGGGGTAGAGTTACACTGAGCGGCTCTGACTCCTTGGTCTCAGGGGGTGGCCAAACCCAGTGTGGCAGTGCCTCAGAACAGGATGCCAGGTTCCCGCCCCAGCCACTGGGGAGATCGTCCCTGCTCCTGCCTGCAACATGCCCAACTCGGAGCCTGTTGGAGATGAGACACAAGTCTCAAAGTCTTGGCTCCATCCCCTTTTGTCCCCAGGTCACTTCCAACTTGGGAAAGATGATCTTGAAAGAAGAGATGGAAAAGTCATTGCCAATCCGGAGGAAAACCCGTTCCTTGCCCGACCGGACACCCTTTCATGCCTGTGAGTGCCACCAAGGGGGCTCGAAGGCCTGGCGAGACCCTGAGGCCAGAACTGAACAGCTGTTGAGTCTGTCTGCCATGTGCCCAGCGTCGTGCTAATGTGGGTGTATGAGACAGAACATTCGATCACTGGCTCAAGGCGCTCACATTGTCCATAGGGCAAGAATTCCAGTCGTGGAACAAGACTAGATGATAAACAATAGTATCGGCTAAAGCAGAATTAGCTAATTTTGCTTAATTGAATAAACATGTATTGAGTGTCTACCATGTGGGAGGCAATGGGACTTATAAAGAGTGAAAAAATAGAGTCCTGTCCTTCAGTAGCTTCCAATCACTGGGGAAATTGCCATGGAAACAGACTTCGGTGCAGTGTAGCAGGCACTGTGATGAGATGTGCACAGTGACAGGGCCTGTAGTCCGAGGGCCCAGGGGTGCTCACTGAGTCTTGAAGAATGAGACAAATCGAGTGGGGGTTTGACACGAGGGAGCAAAAGCAAGAACAGGAGCCTCCTGGCCAGTGGAGAAAGCCTCCAGGAGCCTAGAATCAGTGCCCAGAGTGTGCCATGTGGTGGCAGGATTGACACCAGAGAGCTGGGCAGCCAGCACTTGGGACACCATGCCTCGGATCACCCGAGTGTGGCCGGGACTTCCTTAGAGCATGGCAGCTGGAGAGGAGAGGGAGATCGGAGAACCCAGAACTGGGAGTTACAGGCCTCTAACAGCCCATGAGCCACACAGCCTCGCTTCCACTGCATCCCACTGGTCAGAGCAGCCCAGACTCGGAAAGGGGGAGATTCCATTTCCATATAGGAACGGCACTTAGGTGCTCGGAGATGGTGTTTCAGGCCACGTTTGGAGACAACCTCCCACGCTAAGGGCTAACATAGACACAGTGCAGAGAGGAGGGCATGGGTTTGAGAAGTACATAGGAGACTGAAGCAACTGACTCAGTGGGAGGAGAGGGGCAGACGAGTTGGAGTTTTGCCTTGAGTGCTGACTGGGCGATGAAAAGCCTAGAACTGAGATCATGAAGGAGGCAGGGTTGGGAGAAAGGTAGAGGCTGGTTTGGGACATGTTGGGTTTGAAGTGCGAGTTTGACTGAGTCGGGAGCTTGAGGGCAAGGCAGGCCTCCGGGAGAGTCTTCAGGGTATAGGCAGTAGTAAGGCCGAAGAAAGATGGGATTGTGCAGAGAGGAGAGAGGGCAGGGACGGGGCCAGGCTGTACCCTGGAGAGCACACACATTCAGATCCAGCTGAGGGCGGGCTCAGAGTTGGTCAGGATGTGGGGCTGGCCTCAGGGGCCTCTCTGAAGGTGGGGACTTGATCTGGGAGCAGCCAATTAGAAGTGGAGATTTGGGAAGGTTTGGAACAGCGACCTCAGGGAAGGGAGTGCCCAGGCCATCCATCTGCAGTGATGACCATCTACATGGTGTGGTCGTCACCTCCACAGCCTGCAGGCGAGCCGGGGCCCAAGGCTGATCCAGGCAGAGTTTTTTGAGGCAGGTCTGTGGGCAGGGCCAGGTTTGCTGCTCGGTACTGGTGAAAGCAGTTTTGTACCCAACGACAGGTTGAAGGACAGGGAGTGTGGGTCAGGTCACCAGAGGTCCCCATGAGATTGACGAACAGATGTGCTGGGACCCCGGATGAAGGATGCTGCAGCAAAGAAGGGCACTCTGGTCACAAAGTGAAGCCCGGGCTTCAGGTGCCAGGGTGACGCAGTGTGGATAGCGAGGTCCAGGGGTGGCCATTGCAGGGGCTGCCTGCTGTGCAGTGGAGATGAAGGCCCTGCGGCGGGGGTGAGGGGTTCAGGAACTCTAAGGTGGGTCTCTGGCTAGGACATCCACAGGGTCACCAAAAGACCAGGATGATATTTCAGAAGGGGTGGGAAGAGTTTTTAGAAAAGGCGGACTAAATAGTTAAGGCTTGAAGAATGAGACAGAGAGATGCTCTGAAGGTTAAATTCAGTCTCCGTGTTCCACTAGAACTTGCTTTCAGTCCAAATTAGTTCTTCAACTTCCATTTGGCCTTGCAAAGCTGAGTCGCCAGTTGCCTCCATCATCATCATTTTGGCACCCCTGAACTTGCATGTGGTCAAAGATCATAGGATTGCATGGGTTACAGTCACAGCTAATCAACCTTAACAATGTCAAAATTATAGATAGCCCTAGCTGGTGTGCTCAGTGGTTAGAGCATTGGCCTGTGCACCAAAGGGTCAAGGATTTGATTCCCAGTCAAGGGCATGTGTTGCAGGTTGGATGCCCAGCCTTAGTCGGGACTTGTGCAGGAGGCAACCAATCGATGTGTCTCTCTCACATCACAGTTTCTCTCTCTCCTGCTTTCTTTCACTCTCTCTAAAAATCAATGGAAAAAATATCCTTGAGTGAGGACTAACCAAAAAACATTTAAAATTATGGATAGGCATGTCATTCTGACTTAATGGTAATATCAAATAGTCACTTTCAAGCGTAAGTAGTGAATGATATTGCAAAAGCAGATGGTTTTCTACACAAAAATAAGTGTTCAAGTGGTTTTAAAATGAAGTATTAAGGAAAATAACAAGCAAGGTCCCCCCAACACATTTTGCTCTCACCAATTAAACTTCCAAGTAACAGATTTTATAAGAATGTTTTAAGAAGACAGTTCCTTATAGTTTTGAGTCTGTCAAGGCTAAACATTTAAACACAAAGTCTGGTCAAAATGATTGCTATAGAATGCCCACAATTTCTAGTCATTGGAGATGAAGGAGTGCTGAGATCTGCCCAAGCTAAAAATCTTAGGTACAAAGATTTCCTAGGAAAACCTATTGCTAAAAACCAATTTTCTTGAATTATAATCTCAGTGCTTGAAAGCTTAGTGATATTATTAAATGTGTAAGTTGAAGGTGACACCTAATTGTACAATCCACATTTTGGCTGTGGGTGCAACCCAGCAGCTGACAGAGCTGAGGACAGTATTGTTTCTGTACTAGAGGGTCAGATGTTTGAAGCGTGGTTACTAAACTCACTAATAATAAAACTGTAATAATTGGATTTTTTTCATGAGATGCCAGATTCCTTTTTTTACCCCAGAAGTTCATTTTATACTGGTGAGCTTCATCATCTGACCATCGCTCAATAATTCTGAATTCTAACTCGGGCATTTGGCCCCAATGAGTGTTTGGTGCCCCCAGGTCTACCCTCCACTGCCCTGCCCCTGGTTGGGGGTGCCAGAGAGGGATACCGCTCAAAATGACTGTCAAGCCAGAGGGACTGAATGAGTCTCTCTCTCTCTCTCTCTCTCTCTCTCTCTCTCTCTCTCTCTCTCTCTCTCTCTCCTCCCTCCCCCCAGCCTTGCACGGTGGAACATCAAAATCATCTTCCCTCCCGGCGTATGGCAGGACCACCCTGAGCCGGGTAAGGCCCCTGACCACAGGTCGCAGATGGCAAGGGAGGAGTGGGCGTGCGGGGTCCTCTGAGGGGCTGAGCTACTTGGGGAAGGGAAGACCTTGAAGGGAAGGGACTGATGAGGAACACTCAGCTTCCTTCTGATCCTCTATGCCCTTTCTAGCTGCAGTCCACAGACTTCAGCCCGACCGGGAGTGAGGCTGGAAGCCCAGGTGAGAGGCAGGGTCAGGCCAGCGAGTGGAGAAAGGGGCTTACACAGACCCTGGGGCAGCTGTGTCTGGGCTGCGGGCAGGGCTGTGTGGCTGCAGGTCAGGGAGGCTAAGCTGAACAATGACTCTTCTCTCCCCAGGCCTGCAGGTGAGTGCCCTCTGGAGGACGTGGAGCACAGGAGCCTGGGACAGGCAACTGGCAGTGTTGGGGGAGGGGGTGTTGGGCCACCCAGTTGCCTGGTGAGCACAGGAGAAGCACCCGGGTAAGGCTGGGGAGGTCTCCCTGCCCCACTCTGGCTCACTGCGGCTTTGGTCTCCCCAGAACGGAGAGGGCCAGAGGGGGAGGATGGACCGGGGAAACTCCCTGCCCTGTGTGCTGGAGCAGAAGGTGAGGGGCAGCGGCAGGGCCAGCGGGGGTGGGCAGGGGACAGAAGCCTCTACAGCGGGGTGGCCAGCTTGGGGAGAAGCCAGGAAAGTGAATGCGCTATGGGATCCTCCTGGAGTTGCTGATGGGGAAGCTGGGGGCGATGGATGGCATCATGGCATGAACCCCATGGCCCTGCAGGCTGATAAGGGGGTCTGGGTAGTTGAGGGATGACAGCCACAGGGAACATTATGAGCTTAAGACTGCCCCCTGCCCTGCCCCCCAGATCTACCCCTACGAAATGCTGGTGGTAACCCATAAGGGGCGAACCAAGTTGCCTCCAGGTGTGGATCGGATGAGGCTGGAGGTATGCAGGGGAGAGGCGCTGGTGGGTGAGGGGCTCCATAGGGCAGCCTCCTCTCCTGGTGGGGAAGACCTGCCCCCTTGGTCACTCAGCCCAGCCTGCCCTCCTCTCCCTAAGTGGCCTTGGTATGTCCCTTGCAGAGGCATCTGTCAGCCGAGGACTTCTCCAGGGTGTTCGCCATGTCTCCTGAGGAGTTCAGCAAGCTGGCTCTGTGGAAGCGCAATGAGCTCAAGAAGAAGGCTTCCCTCTTCTGACCGCCCCACACTCCGTGACGGACCTCACCCCTGCTGCTCTCTGGAGCTGGGTCACTGGGCCCTACAGCATCATCTCTTGGGGGGCACAGAGGTGGGCAGAGGTGGGGCTGGATGCATTCGCTAGGTCAAGGGGAGCCCGGCCTTCTCTCAGTGCTGGGCTGTGGGACCTGGACCTTCTTCCCGTCATGAGCCAGGGGCCTCCCCTCCTCTCTAGTCCTCGCTGCACAGGGCAAACCCAGGCTGGACTCCAGCACTCAGAGTTAATGTCTGCACCCTCTCCCTGCCCCCACCCACGAAGAGAGGTCCCAGAAGAGGGAGTGAGGAGACCTGGACATGGCTCGTGGTGCAGGCCTGTTGATGTCTGGATCAGTGGGCGGGTAGAACCCTTAGCCTGCAGAGGAGGTGGGGCAGGAAGCAGCAAGCAGGCAGGGACAGCTCCAGGACCCCATCTGCCCAGCACTCCTCCTTGCCTCACCTGGGAGGCTCCCCCTGCATCTGGGCCTCCCGCCTCTGACTCCAGCAGGAGCAGGGTTGAGCTCAGCCTCCAGCAGGGAGGCTGCCCTGCCCTCCAGTTTACCCTCTGATCTCCTTGCACATCCTATGCTTTGAAGCCTCATGCTCAGCTCTGTGGCTTCCCCAGAAGCCTTGGTTTAGAGTGGAGACGTCGCCTATACCGAACCCCAGGCCCCCATCAGCCTCCAGGCAAACTGAGTTAGACTCCTACCTTCTGACAGCAGGATCCTAGGCAGGACCAGGCCTTTAGGCTCCCTTGGATGGGAACAAGAGGCCAGGACGCCAGGTCCCACCCATACCATGCATCCCCCACCATGCTCTCGAAAGAATGTAATTTATTGGGGCGCCCCCAGCTGCTTTCCTCACCCCAACCTCTGCCCTCCCTAATCACATTCCCAGCTTTTCTTCTCTACAAATACATATGTGTATATAATTATATATATATATTTTTTTGCCCAGGTCTGGGTTTTGTTCCTGCCTAGACCCTGGCATCCCTTTCCACTGTGTGTATGTGTGAGATGATACTGGGGGAGGGGAACTCTGCTTGGAATTAAAAGGTTGCTTTGGGTCCCCAAATTTACTTGTTCTTTATGAGTCACCAGGTGCAGGTGAGAGGGACGGGTAATGCCAGGCTGAGCAAAGTCATGGGAGTGAAGGTTCAAAGGGGGGGCATATAGGGTTGGAGGAGGTAGAGCGATGACACACACACTGTCCTTCCCCACCTGGGCCACAAGAGCAGGGGCTGGTCCAGCAGGCTCCAAGCTGCCACCTCCCCTTCGGGGCTGTGTGATGGTGACGGTGGGTAGAAAGGCAGAAACTTACTCCAGAGCCTGAGAGGAGAGCCAGCGAGGAGGAAAGGCTGCTCCATCCTCCCCCGAGGCCCTAAGTGCTCCCCTGCACAGGCGAGCTCATCAATATCTGACATGACTGCCCCCTCCAGCTCCTGAGATATGACAGTTCAGTGGGAGGCTAAACACAGGGCAAAGGTCAACAGGAAATGAGTAGGCAGTGAACTGACTATCAAGGACCAGGCTGAAGACACTAGGGAATGGAGACACGATGACTGAACTCTAGGGGTCAGTGGAGGCCGATGAGGAGGGTACAGTCATCTGGTCTTGGTTGACTTGGCAAAGCATTCCAGGGGGAGCAGATCGGGAACTGGGCATCGAAGTGAGTGAAGGGATGAAGATTTGATTGGAAGATCAGAGGGAGGACTTTGGTGTGGGGACTGGGGGAAGGTGGCTGCCTCACCTGGCTGGAACAGAGCCCATGGGTGGGTGTGGAAAGCGGTGAGGTGGAGAGGGCCCCAATGTGAACCTAAGACTGCAGCTGGGACCTGAATCCAGCCTCCCACCCCAGGATGAGCTTCTAGCCCCGTGGGTGGAAACAAAAGCAAAGTGGGTAAGAATCATTCAAATGTGGATGATGATTTTAAATCGCTGAAGTTCTGTTATGTCTAAAACACTGTTTTATCCTCTCAGCAAACCTGTGAGGGCAACAAATCATTTTAATCCACTTAGTTTAGGAGAAAATTGTGAAATAGAGACGTTTCATCTGTAGCCTGAAGCTACATGCAACTGAGTAGAGAATGGAGACAAACATCTGAGTTTCTTGACTGCTCACTCAGGACTTTCCCAATATAGACACTTGTCTCTCAAGAGGCAGCGGAGAGGCCAGACTAGGAACAGAGAGAGGGATGGTCTCCACACACGCACTTCTAGGAGGCATCAGTGAACGGTGGAGGGCTTATCTGTTCTGGTAGAGGGACAGTGGTGGAGAGGCCAGCACCTCTGAGTACACCCAGCTCCCAGACTGTTGAGCAACAAAGCAAGCTGAGGCAGTATTTAATCACAGCTCACTGGGAAATGCTTGTGGTGGGGCTGACTGGACAGTATATCCTAAAGGATTTTAAGTTCCTGAGATTCAGAGCACCTTGGCAGC
This sequence comes from Murina feae, assembly GCA_004026665.1. Taxonomy (NCBI): domain Eukaryota; kingdom Metazoa; phylum Chordata; class Mammalia; order Chiroptera; family Vespertilionidae; genus Murina; species Murina feae. The sequence goes on along the minus strand of PVJC01002782.1, from coordinate 63,636 downwards.
TCTGTCCCTAAAACAAAAGCTTAGGGAGAATCTCTCACTGCCTCCTCCCCAAAATACACATGTACATACGCATGTGCAGATGCAAAACCTTGGTAGTTCTTTAGTCCAGTGGTTTCCAAACCTTTTTAGTAGCAATCCTTACAAAAAATTAGATCTTACTGCTACTATTTAAAGCACATTTATAAGTGGAATTTTATAGTCAACTAGGGTCCCTCAGCCTGGCCTGCGCCCTCTCGCAGTCCAGGACCCTCAGGGATGTCAGATAGCTGGTTTCAGCCCAATCCCAGCAGGCCTGATCCAGACAGGAGGGAGCCCGACCCTATGCATGGAGCAGCTGTCCCCTGGTGGCCAGTGCATGTCATAGTGGCCAGTTAATCAGTCATTCAGTTGGCCAGTCAGCTGGTCACTTAAGCTTATATATATATATATAGACTAGGGGCCCGGTGCACAAAAATTTGTGCACTCAGGAGGTCCCTCAGCCTGGCCTGTGCCCTCTCATAATCTGGGACCCCTCTGGGGATGTCCACCTGCTGGCGTGCCTGACCAGCCTGGGTGAGGGGCCGATGGCTGCTTGCAAGCTGGCCAAGCCCCCCAGTGGGGACCCTGACCCCATGGGGGTATGGCCAGCCTGGGTGAGGAGCTGAGGGGCATTTTCAGGCTGTCCACAGCCCCTTTAGGTTTTGGGTCCCTACTGGGGTACCTGGCCAGCCTGGGTGAGGGGCTGATGGCTGTCTGCAGGCTGGCCAAGCCCCCCAGTGGTGTCCCTTACCCCATTGGGGTGTGGCCAGCCTGGGTGTGGGTCTGAGGAGCGCTTTCAGGCTTTCAGGCTGCCCACAGCCCCTTCAGGGTTCAGGTCCCTACTGGGGTACCTGACCAGCCTGTGTGAGGGGCTGATGGTTGTTTTCAGGCTGGCCAAGCCCCCCCGTGGAGTCCCTTACCCCAATGGGTTGTGGCCAGCGTGGGTGACGGGCTGAGGGGTGCTTTCAGGTTTTCAGGCTGCCCACAGCTCCCATTGACTCAATGTCCCAGCAAGGCTGGCTGGAAACAGGTTGCTGGTGTTTGTTTATCTTCTATAATTGATGCACTGTTCCTTTAATCTGGGGCCTAGTAACGAAACCTCCTTCCTCTCTGCTTCACCTTGTGGCTTCTATAATGAGACATTGTTACCCTTAGTAGTCAGGCCAGGCCTGCTGTCTATCATTGATACTTTGTTGCAAACATGTTTTGCCTGGAGCAAAGGATAAGCTGAGCAGGCCACAAACAGTTTCAGTTTCACTCCTGCTGCAATGGAAGCTGCTGTTTACTCTGGTCTGTGAGTGGCGGCCTCCATGTTGGCTGGGCTAATTTGCATATACTCGATCTGATTGGCTGGTGGGCGTGGCTTACCTGTCCTGAAGAGAAAGTTAATTTTAATATTATGCTTTTATTAGTTTAGATTATTATAAAAATCAATGAGAATAAAGAAGCTATGGTCAATAAAAAGTAAGCTTTGCTCTAACTGGTTTGGCTCAGTGGATACAGCGTCGGCCTGGGGGCTGAAGGGTCCCGGGTTTGATTCTGATTAAGGGCACATACCTGGGTTATGGGCTCAGTTCCCAGTGGGAGGCATGCAGGACGTGGCCAATCGACGATTTCCTTCATCATTGATGTTTCCATCTCTCCCTCTCTCTTCCTCTCTGAAATCAATAAAAATAAATAAACAAACAAATTAATAAAATAAAAACAAATCTTCTCAAAAAAAAAAAAAAGTTTGATTGTCCTGCTGGTGTAGTTCAGTGGTTGAGCATCAACCTATGAACCCAGAGGTCATGGTTCAATTCCCAGTCAGGGCACATGCCAGGGTTGTGGCCTCGATCCCCAGTAGGGAGCATGCAGGAGGCAGCTGATCCATGACTCTCTCTCATCATTGATATATCTCTCTATTCCTTTCCCTTCCTCTCTGAAATCAATATATATATATGTATATATATATAATATATTGATCAATATATTATATATATTATATATTGATCAATATAATATATATATATATATATATATATATATATATATATATATATATATATTTTAAAGTAAGCTTTGATGAACATAAGAAATTAAGAAATTTAGGTCAGGGGTTATATATGACAGTTTCCCTTTTGTCAAGTGGAGGACCTAATTTATTATTGCATTTGGTTGCACAGTATCAGGGAAAATCCTGATTCACATAGATAAGAAGTTATAAAATTGTAAAAGTTCAAAAGTGCATGCCAATCCCCTTCACATCCTTCCTGCTGAACAGCAGCATCTGTGCCTGCCTCCTCCTTGCCCGTTAAAGCTCTTTATCCTGCAGTAGCCTTCGACCTTCATTTAAAGCCCAGGAATAGGGAGTGTCTGGCCCACGGGCTGCGAAAGGTCCCAGAGATCATTTGGTCTGGCCCTGCCAAGGCCCTAGGGGTGAGTTAATCCAATGTTTGACCAAATATCGCAGGCAAATTGTTAAGCTGATGACTTTGAATGGCCCGAGAATCTATTTATATAAAAGCCTAAGCAACCATCGCAACCAAATGGACAACTGAGCAGCAGGCTGTGTGGGGTGACCAGGCCGGCAGGGTCAGGGGGGCAGTTGGGAGTAAATAGGCTTGTGGGGGGAGGCAGTTGGGGGTGATCAGGCCAGCAGGCAGAGGCAGTTAAGGGTGATCAGGCTGGAAGGGGCGGCAATCAGGCAAGCAGGCAGGCAGGTGAGCAGTTAGGAGCCAGCAGTCCAGGATTGTGAGAGAGATGTCTAACTACCCGCAATCGGACATCCCCTGAGGGATCCTGGATTGGAGAGGGTGCAGACTGGGCTGAGGGTGACCCTCCCCCACACCCCTGCATGAATTTCATGCACCAGGCCCCTGGTCTATATATATATATATATATATATATATATATATATATATATATATATATATATATACAGGTGGCCCTTGGCAGCAAACGGTTCCCCACCCTGAAAGCTGACAGGAGAGGCTTTATTTAAGGTCTTCTCCCAATGAGCTAATCTCACAGCAGAATTTAAAATCACCAGTAATTCTTAACACTTTTGGTATACAACATACACAAGGGTGTCCACTGACTTTTAGCAGAACTTTTAAAATAAAATCTAAAAAGTTACCCTGACCTATGAAGCAGGAAGTCAGGGTTCCATTCCCAGTCAGGGCATATGCTGGATTGTGGGCTGCAGGCTCCATCCCCAGTGTGGGGTGTGCAGGAGGTAGCCGATCTATGATTCTCTCATCATTGATGTTTCTATCTCTTCCTCTCTTTTCCTCTCTAAAATCAATAAAAAATATGTTTTAAAAATAATAATATAAAAATAAATGAAAAGCCAAATAAAAGGCTATGGGTTCCTGATACACTTCCACTATATCCTAGAGTTCCTTGAAACATGCTTCCTTTACGCAAGAGGAAATGGGCCCAGAGGAGAAGTGCTGGCTGTACTGAGGGCTCCAACTCCCCAGGTTGCTTCTGGATACAAAAACGGGCTAGTTTCTTCCCTTTATACATATTTTGGCTTAAAAGCCTCCTTGTTTCCCATAGTGCTCCTTACCAGGGACCTGTCTGCAGATGAACTGTTAGAAAATATCATTCCCCCCCCCCCCAGCTGTAGGAGAACTGAGCTCCAAATAGTAGTACAAGGTCAGCCTAGACTTGGCCAACCGGGCCGCCCCATGCCTCAGGCTGCCTCCACAGCTCACAGCCCGCTTGTCTCCTGGGTCTCAGCCCCCATGGGGAAGGCGACCCCACAGCTCAAGGTCCTAGGGTTCTGCGACAAGGCCCACGCGGACCTCCGCCTCCCCATCCCTGTTCCTAGTGGGACTCTCAGCGCCTTGCCCCTTCAGCACAGACTGCCAGTGGTCAGTAGAAATGCATTTTGAACAGAAATCCATATCCTGTCTTCAGAAAGAACCTCTTCCCATTCCTGGAGCAGTGCAGGTGGAGGGCGGGCGCGCTTTACGCGGGCAGAGTTGGCAGCTAGAAGGCGCATCCCTGGACCCCAGCTTCGGACATTCCAGGACGCCCTGCTCTTGCCGAGGGCTCCGCCTGCGTGATTCTGGGGTATAACGGTCCTGTGCCCACGGGAAACGCACCTGCTGTTCCGTCCCGTGGTGCAGCTCCAAGGGCCAAAGGGGACACTTGGCACTTCCCGTGGGACCTCTGGCCCAGCGCTGCGCCCACGTAACAAGCAACAAGCAACACGAATATTAATGATAGTAACCCGGTAGCTAACGTATCGCCCCTCCGCGTGCATCCACAGAAAACCTCATCCGCGAGCTACTTTATTCTTTGACAAGTGCTCAGACCCGGGGTGCAGCCCGCCCCCACGGGGGCTCACACTCGCCCGCGGCTGCCGTGGGGGACCGGGGGGCGCGGGGGCGCCTGGGGACGCGCGGGGCCCACAAGCTTCTCGCTGCCCCGGAGCGACCTCCCCGGGCCGCGCGCCCTGCTCCGAGGGGAAGGGTCGTTCGCTCCGGCCATTCGGCTCCTAAGGCGCCTGCGGGCTGCACCGTGCGCCCCGCGCGGCGCCCTGGGCTCACTTTCCCACCGCGACAGGCCCCGCGGGGCCCCGGGGGACCGCCGGGAGCGCCCCCTGCCCAGCCGGGGCGGAGCGGGCCGGGCCCCGCCTCCCTCGCCGCCGCCGCGGGGCCGCCCCTGCGCCGGGAGTGCGGCCGCCGAGGAGCCGGAGCCGAGCCGAGCCCGAGCCCGAGCCGAGCCGGGCGCCACCATGCTGAGCCGGCTCGGGGCGCTGCTGCAGGAGGCCGTGGGCGCGGTAGGCCGGGCGGGGTCGCGGGGCCGGGGCGGAGCCGGTGGCGGGCGCGGGCCGCCCGGGAGGGACCCCATCGGGCCGCGCGGCCCCGCACAGCGCCGCCCGCTCCCGGTCGCTCCTCTCCGGGCCGCGCCGTCCTCCCCGACCGCACCGTCCCCGCCTCTGCGCCCGCAGTGCTTCCTGTTTGTTTCCCGGCTCCCAGCTCTCCGGGCCCGAGGCTCCGTCACCCGAGAGCTTCTCCCTCCAGGCCCCCAGGCCCCCTCCTCCAGCCTCGGCCTCCCCTACCCCTTCCGACGCACACTCCCCACTTCCTGCGCCCGGGGCTTCCAAGGAGCTGCCCTTTCCCGCCGCGGAGCCTCCCCTCCACCCGGGGTGCAGAGAGCGGGGCCAGGCCCCTGAGAGCGCACAGACAGCCCGGTGGGTGGGCCCTGGCCCCGGCCCTGGCGCGGCTTTGGGGGGCCCTGGCCCCGGCCCTGGAGCAGCTTTGGGGGGGCCCTGGCCCCGGCCCTGGAGCAGCCTTCTGCAGGTTTCCAGCGTGTGTCTCACATTGCCCTGGCCTTGAGGCCTTGAGGCCTTGAGTCCCAGGAAGCCAGCCGCGGTGGGGCCTGGCAGCAGCCCGTGGGGAAGACTGTATTGCTGTCTCACAGCCCATCAGTTTGTGCTTTTGCTGTATTCTGTTGGGGGTGGAGGCCGGTCAGAGGCAGCCACTCCAGTGGTCAGGAAGATAAAAGTTCAGTTTAGATAGGGAAGGCAGAGGCCCTGTCTCAAAGTCACCCTGGCCAAGAGCCTGTCTGTAAAGTTAACAATTCTTTTGTCTCAGCATAAGCCCTCTCCTAAGTGACCAGGTCAGTACATCGGATTTTCTCAGGAGAAACATCCTTGGATTCAACACTCCCCTCCTCCTCAACTCAGAGCTTGTTATGAAGGAGAATGGCCTCAGCCTTAAGCAAACTAGGGAGGGAAGTGAAAGGTTCCGGCTCCTTCCTCACCTGCCCCACCTGCCCCAGCCCGGCCCTCCCAGATGTCCAGGGGCCTCAGGACATCCCACCTGGGAGGGGTTCCATATATTCTCTCCTCCCCCTCCTCCCTGTCCCCAGTCAAGACAGCTGTCGTCTCAGAAAATGACCTGACAAACTACTTTATACCTCTCCGGGGCAGCTCCATGCAGAAGGGCAGCCAGATAAGACCTTCGCCTTAGGAAGTGAATTTCTAATGCCTTCGAGGGCGGGGATTTCAGTGTCAGAGGCTGGAAGAAATATTGGTGGTCAGGGGAGAGACTTTTAGGCAGCTGGTCTTAGGTCCCTCGGTGTACAGGCCATACCCTAGAAGTTTAACTGCCCCTGTGTGGTCATTGGGAGAGATGGGAACCCCCTTTTCCCTGCACCCCCACATCTTGCTCATACTAGTAGGTCTTCCCCTGGCCTGGGTCATCAGGTTAAGACCCCAGCAGGTTGCTTAATTCCTTGGTAAGGAGGGGGCATGCTGCTCTTTCCTGCCCTCTTCTGACCAAAAATAGAGTAGCAATCTTTGAGAAAGAAATGCAGAATGGTTTCTTTGGTCTGGAGTTAGAGTAGCTAACAATAGTCTCGAGTAAAGAGTACCCCCTGCCTTCTTCCCTCTACTGGTCTGTTTTGGCTAAACTGCATTCTCCTATTCCTACTTTTCTTACTGGGTTAGTTAGTTCAGCCAGTGCAAGGTTTTCAGAAGCTGTGCATGACTTTTGAGGTTCCGTGAGCCCCCACTGCAAACTTGTGAAATAATTGTAGTATTGTTCAAGGGTCAGAAGGCATCCCAAGAGACAAGGAACTATGTACAGAACAGGCTCTTAAGGAGCTTGCTGAGCTATTTAGTAAATATTAATGAGCAGCCACTATGTGTTGTGTGTCCCTGACCCCCAGGATGCTAATAGTCTAGTAGAGAGACAACTGCTAACCCAACGGTGATAATAGAACGTGATGAGATGTGGTCGGACACCGTGTGTTTGGAACGACTGTGGGAAATGTCACTCTCGTAAGGGCTGTGATCCCCACAACTTACTTTAAAAGAAGACGAGTGGGCAGACAAGGCCTCAGCTTTAATGTTACTGCTTCCTCCTCCCGTCGCAGCGTTCTTCTTGCCTTTGTTTCCTACACACAACTGCCAGATGACTCTTCCTAAAACACTGCCCTGAAGATGTCACGCCCTGCTCCCCGTTGCCTGCCAATGTATATATCTCCAGACTTCTTGGCTTAGAATTCAAGGCTTCAAAACCTCATCGATCCGTCCTTGCCCCAGACACACTTTGCAGAGTACCTTCTGCAGGAAATGTCTTTCCTTCGTCTCTGGCGGTTGAAATCTCACGCAGTTCTTCGCCTTTTGGTTCCGGCGAGACCTCAGCCTTCTCTGTTGCAGCCTGTTGGAAGCGACTCCTCTTTTCCCGGAGGTCACTTTTCCACCTGTCCTGTGTTCTCATCTCACACTGCATGCTGCAGTTGAGCTACTCAGTGTGGTTTTATACTCTCTTCTCCTTCGTGGCACTGGAGCTGAGACATCCTGGTATTGCCTGGGACATGTAGCATGGTGGTGTGTATGTAGCAGGAACTGGAGATACTTTCCTGAATCGATTATGGATGGAGATAGGGAGCTCTGTGGTGCAGTAAAGCATGAGGTGAAAGGGTGATGCATCCAGGAGCCCTTTGTGGAGCTGGCCCTCGGAGGACCTGACGGCAGCCGGCGTTAGGATCTGGCTGAGGAGTGGCCTGAGCAAAGATTCAGAGTAGGAATGAGCCCCTTTGCAGAGGGACCACCTGATTACGTATTTTTACCCTGCAAACATTTACTCTGCAAGGAAAAAGAAAAAAATGCCCTTTTTTGGGCAGTTTTCAGGGAAAGTGGTTGTTATTACACTACCAGCCAGGCCTTAGAGATGGCGCGAGCGCTGGGAAGGGGGAGGTGTCAGGCACGGCTCATAGGAGGAGCTGGAGGAGGTGCGGATGGGAGCAGAGCGAGCGAAGGAAGAGCTGAGCTTGGACGGAAGCCGCACGTACTATAGGAGGAAGGCACTTTCTTCATGGTTTGCTGCCATCGCCCATCTGGCTGAATCGAGTCTGTGTGGCCTTGAACAGCTGTGGCCTTGGTCAGCTTTCCGCAGACCCTCCGACTCAGAGGGACCCGAAAACTTCGTCTTTCACGTGTGTTCCAGCCGCGTCGTTTTGCCTTTGTTGATTTGGGGGTGCGCTCCTGCCTCCCTCCGTGTACCTCTATTGTAGGGTAACCACGTTGTGCTGACATGATCTGTTTCTCTGATGTTTCCACCAGCGTTCTTCGCTCCTCCGAGCCAAGGGCTGTGGAATCACGGCCTGTGGCAGGGGCACAGTGATTCTGGCAGGGAGTGGGGCCTGGGAGTGATGCCACGACATTGTTGGCGACAGTTCGGATGTGTCCTGGAGGAAACGTGTTACTATTCCTTTTGAGAACCCACGATCACAGTGCCTCCCCAAGTCCTAGCACGGACCCGACGCTCAGTAGATAGTGGAATGTCCGTTCCTGGGAGGGTGGGCGGCGGCGGAGCCGGTGGTCACATAGGTTAGTTCCGTCTCTGCTCTCTCCGCAGTGGGAGCCCACCATCGACCTTCTGGAGGCGTTTGTGGAGCACTGGAAAGGCATCACGCACTATTACATCGAAAGCACAGGTGAGAGGAGCTGGGAGGAGAGGATGGGCAGAGGCACCATGCAGCTCAGAGATGCAGGCGCCCCGGGGAAGTGACAGCTGCTGCCCAGGAGTTCAGAGTTCTCACTTTCCGCGAGGGAGCTAGGTGAGGTGGGGGTGGGAACCAGGAGGGTGGGGCTCTCGTGGGGCTCTCGTGGGTCTCTCTGAAAGGCAGGGGTCGAGCTCCATTTGCCTCCATCTTCCAGCCGCGTCCTCCAGGCCTTCAGTCTTCAAGTGTCTGTGTTCAGGGCTTACTGATGAGAAAAGAAATCGAACAGCCCTCGCCATTTTGGCTCAGTGGGTAGAGCAGACTGAAGGGTTGCAGGTTCGGTTCCAGTCAAGGGCATGTGCCTCAATCCTGGGCCCTGGTTGGGTCCCATGTGGGAGGCAACCAAGCAACGTGTCTCTCTCAGGCTGATATTTCTCTCCGTCTCACCCTCTCCCTTCCACTCTCTCTGAAAATTAATGGAAAAATATCCTCAAGTGGGGATTAACAAAAACAAAAATAAATGGAACAAATTTCTCTTTTCCCTGAGCCAACCTGGAGGGGTAGGAGGAGAACAAAACCAAAGCATATACATACCAGGTCCTTCTTCCCACGCTGACACACCAGGGCACCAAAGCCGTGGCACCTGAGCCCACCAGACTCGCTCACGGAGAGGTGGAGTCCGACTGGTTGCTTTGTCGTCAGTGTGCTGGCACCGGTGGATGCACACTGATTGCCTGCATCCCTGGCTCTCCCCTCCTGGAGTTCAGCTTGGGATTTGACTCCAGCTTATACCGTCCTGAAGACTTTATTTCCAGCCTGAGCTAGCCCAGGAAACTGGAAAGTAGCCTTCGACCGTCCGAGGGACCCCTGAAGCTCCGTGAGAGCAGGTTCCTCCGGCTTGCACCGTGGACATTTGGACCGCGTCACTCTTTGCTGTGGGGGCTGTGGGAGCGACTGTAGTATATTTAGCCCCAGCTCTGATCTCTAGCCATCAGAGGTCAGAACCCTCCCTTCTTATATGACAAAACTGTCTCTCGGGACGTTAACAAATGGCCCCAGTTGAGAACAACAACTTTATTTTTATTTATTTATTTTTAAATTACATAAAGTATTACAAAGATTAGTACAAATATCTCTTTTTCCCCCTGCCCTTCCCCTAGCCTCCCCTACCCCTCAGTGATTTGTGTCCATTGGTTATGCTTAAATGCATGCATAAAAGTCCTTTGGTTGATCTGTTGTCCCCCCAAACCCCCCCCCCTGTCCTTGTTGCTTTAATTTGACAGATTGTTTGATGCTGTTCTGCCTCTGGATCCACTTTTGTTCACCAGTTTATAATGGTTATTATTATCCATAGATGAGTGAAGACATGTGGCATTTTCCCTTCATTGACTGGCTTATTTCACTGAGCATTATGCTCTCCAGTTCAATCCATGCTGCTGCAAATGCTAAGAACTCCTTCCTTTTCACAGCAGCATAGTATTCCATTGTGTAGATGTACTACAATTTTCTAATCCATTCATCTGCTGATGGGCACTTAGGCTGATTCCAAATCTTAGCTATGGTAAATTGTGCTGCTATGAACATAGGGATGTATATATCCTTTCTGATTGGTGTTTCTGGTTTCTTGGGATATATTCCCAGAAGTGGGATCACAGGGTCAAATGGCAGTTGCATTTTTAGTTTTTTAAGGAAACTCCATACTGTCCTCCACAGTGGCTGCACCAGTCTGCATTCCCACCAGCAGTGCACGAGTGTTCCTTTTGAGAACAACTTTAGACTGATCATCTCTCTTTTTTCATTGAAACCTAATCCACATATAACATTATACTAGTTTCAGTTGTATAATGTATTGATTCCATATATGGGTAGATTGTGAAATGATTACAGTGAGTCTCATTAATATCCATCTCCATGGGCAGTTATTTTTTTCTTGTGAGGAGAACTTTTACAATCATAGCAACTTTCAATTATACAGTACAGCGCTGTTAGCTAGAGCCACCACTCTGGACATCACACGCCCAGGACTGATTTTATAACCGCAGGTTTGTACCTTTTAGTCTAAAGACCTCCTGACACGGAGCCGCAGCTCGCCAGGAGAGCAGTAAGGGATCCAGAGCCGACTCAGATCCATGTGGGGCTTTGCCTGGGCCCAACCCGTTTATTTCCAGAACAGTCCCTATAACCAGAGGTACAGGAGCGGATGGGGCAGCTGCCGTGCTCAAGAGCCGGTGCTTTCAAGAAAAGCTAGGGGGTGCTCCAGGGCCAAAGTACCAGAACTTTCTCTTAAAAACTGCTCCAGCCTCTGCAGCTCTGAGACAGCCACACCTAACCAGCTTCTCCATCGGGCTCCTCTGCGGTGCCGCAGGTTTGAGTCTGAACCCAAGGTTGTGCACATATTTATTTTTCCTGCTTTTTAAAAAAATACGTTTTTATGATTTTTTGGAGAGAGAGGAAAGGAGAGGAATAGAGAGATGGCAACATTGATGAGAGAGTAACATCGATTGGCTGCCTCCTGCGCACCCCTCCTGGGGATCAAGCCTGCCACCCGGGCATGTGCCTTGGCCTTGACCAGGAATTGAACCAGTGACCTTTTGGTTCATGGGTTGATGCTCAGCCACTGAGCAATACTGGCCAGTGTCTTATTTCTGCTTTTTGGAAAGTAGAGTATTGCCTTCTGTGAGTGTAAAAGGGCCAGACAGGCCCCAGGGTATCTGTGGGGAAGCTGCTAGTAGACAGGTTCTGAGTTATATCGCAGAGACCCCTGGGCCCACGGCTTCTCACTCAGACCCAGAGCTGCCTGCAGCCCTGGCAACCATCCTCGGTCAGCCCCAGGGTTTGGACGAAACTGATGCTCTTCCCTTTGATAAAGAGCGAGGCATGCACACATTCTCAGGGTTGAATCCTGGGCCTCATTCTGGAAGGGCTTTTGTGTGTTTTGAGTGTGTGTTTTCTTTAATATGTCTTTCTATTGGTCTCAGAGAGAGGTAGGGAGAAGGAGAGAAAGATAGAAACATCAATTATGAGAGACAGTCATTGGCAACTCGGGCACGTGCTCTATCGGGGAATCGAACCGTGACCTCCTGCTTCATGGGTCACGCCCAACCCCTGAGCCACACCGGCCGGGTTGTTTTGTGGTTTTAACTACGGAGGCCTAAACTGTGAACTTCCGTTTGCTCTGGCCTTTACTTGGAGCGGACTGTTAACGTGGCCTCTCCTGCCCTCAGCCAACCCCACCCCCAGGCCCCTTGGACTGGACCCTTAGAGCCGGAGCGCTCATCTCCCCACTCACCCTTTTCCCTGACCCTCGAGTAGATGAAAACACCCCGGTCAAGAAGACGGATATCCCCTGGCGGCTGAAGCAGATGCTGGACATCCTGGTGCACGAGGAGAGGCAGCAGGCGGCGGGCGAGGCCGGGCCCTGCCTCGAGTACCTGCTGCAGCACAAGATCCTGGAGACCCTGTGCACGCTGGGCAAGGCCGAGGTACGGACCTCGGGGCACAGCCGCCACCGGCCCCGCTCACTGCTCGGTGTCGTGGAGGTTGAGGAGAGGCTCCCTCTTACTCAGTCAGCCTTCACCCAGCAAAGATGTGCTGAGGACCAGCCGTGTGTCAGGGGACACGGCAGTGATGAGGACAAAGGAACCCACCTGTGTGTTCAGTGATGCCAAGGTTATGGAGAAAAATGAAGTGGGAAGGCGACGGGCAGCACAGAGGGGGCCCGTTCCGACAGTGAGGGGAGGAGGCTTGCAGAGAAGGCGCCGTCAGGGCAGTGGCGGAGGGCAGTGCTCGGAGGGGCACAGCTCCGTCTCCTGACAGGCCCTCTGCTCTGCCCCTCAGTACCCCCCCGGCATGCGGCAGCAGGTGTTCCAGTTCTTTAGCAAGGTTCTGGCCCAGGTCCAGCACCCGCTCCTGCATTACCTCAACGTCCACAGGCCTGTGCAGGTGAGGGGCCAGGAAGCCAAGGGGTGTGTGGGGACGGCCCCCTCTCTTCCTTGCCACCCATTCCCCAGTGTTTCTATCCTACTCCCCTTCCAGAAACTTCTCCGGCTTGGGGGAGCTCCTGGATCCCTCACAGAAAAGGAGGAGGTACAGTTCACCACCGTCCTCTGCTCCAAGATCCAGCAGGATCCAGCCCTGCTCACCTACATCCTGGAAGTGAGTGTCTCTAGCAAACAGAAGCGGAGGGGACCAGACCCCATCCCACAGAGGCACTCGGGGCGCCTCCCCTCCAGCTCCACGCCGAGCCCCTGACAGTTAGCACATCTGCGTTCCCAAGCGGCAGCGTGGGGAGTGGTCTCCACCAGGCCTGGCCTCACCTCGCCTCCTTTGCAGGGTAAAAAAACTGTCGCTCAGAAGAAAGCATCCAAAGAGTCCACGGCCCTGCCTAGAGAGACGGCCAGTATCGAGGACCAGGGCCACCCCCACAGCAAGGCTCCTGACGGGGGTCCCTGTGGGGCCGGGGCCTTGACCACCCAGCTGCCTGTTGATTCCCAGGAGCCCGACGAGGGGATTGGGGAGAGCAACCTGATCACCTCCCTGGTTGGCTTGTGCAAGAGCAAGGTGCTGGACCGGGTGCATGCTGGGAGGAGCCTGGGGGACTCGGCTCAGGTGCGTGACCTGAAGTTGTGTCCCTGCCCCCTAGAAAGGTCGTGTGGCTCTGAAGGCCCAGGAGAATCTCCTGCTCCTTGTCAGCGTGGCTCCCCAGGCAGCCGCCACCTACCTGGTGCAGAGCAGCCCTTGTTGCCCTGCGATTGTGAAGCACCTTTGCCAGCTGTATCAGTCCTTGCCCACCTTTCTGGACCCTGCAGACATTGCTGCTTTAGAGGGTATCACCTGGAGGTAGGCACGTGGCCAGGGAAGGGGCTGCATCTGCAGGGGCTGGAAGCCCTGCCTGTCCTCTGGTAGCCGGTTCCTCTTGTTTTCCAGGAGGGATGGGGACCCCTGCTGGCACCTCCTTCCCAAGGTTACAACCCACCCTAAGGGCCTTCTCACCCACCAGAGAACCATCACTTCTGCTTCTACCCACAGAGCTCCCAGTAGAACTGACCACCCTACCCTGTGCCCTGGCCCACCTCTCCACCTGCAGCAGAGGTTCCAGGGCAGAGGGAGAAAGGGCCCAGCTTCCTTCTGGAACAGCTGAGGCAGGCCTCACAGCCTCCCTCGCTCTCCCACAGGGTACCCAGTGCCCCGTCCGATGAGGGTAACTTCCCAGGCAAAGAGGCCTTGGCTGCCTTTCTGGGCTGGTTTGATTACTGTGACCACCTCATCATGGAGGCGCACGCGGTGAGTCACACTGCTGTCATCTGCCTCCTGGAGACCTGAGGCTCTGTGTTGGATGCTGTGCAAGGACAGTTATTTTCGGTGGAAACATGTTTAAGACATGCTCTTTGGTGCCCAGGTGGTTGCGGATGCCTTGGCAAAGGCTGTAGCTGAGAAGTTATTCATGGAGATTCTGCAGCCGCAGCTCCTACACGTGTAAGTCCAGGCCCCTCCGATGTGGACATAGGGTGGATCAAACCGCCCACCCCGTCTGCCCCTTCCCGTCCCTACAGCCAGAAACCTCCTGAGCCAGTGTCCCATGAGTCTGTGGTCCCTTTGGTTCGTATCGGCCAGGCCTACCCCAACACACGTGGCTGAGAGCCGCTGCGGGCCAGCGAAGGCCTAGGCCCTGGGACTCTATGACCTCAGGAGGGGTGGGAGTGAGCAGAGACACACCAGCTGGAGATGTGAGGAGACCAAGAAGGGTTCCACCACCCTCCCACTCACCCCCTCCCTGTCCCTCTGGCCTCCCGTCCCTGCCTGGCTCAGTGTTCTGTCCGCATAGGTCTGAGCAGAGCGTCCTGACCTCCACGGCCCTGCTGACGGCCCTGCTGCGTCAGCTCCGTGCCCCTGCGCTGCTTGGAGAGGCCGTGGCCTTCCTCCTGGGCTCGGCGCAGCGGCCGGCAGCTCCCGAGGACAGCCCCTGCACCCCGTGCGCTCACCTCATCCGGCACTGCGACCACCTCTCTGATGAGGTGAGGTGGAAGCCCTGGTCTCCACGCGCTCCTGCCCCACCTCCGCCGAAGGGGTTTCCTGAGGTCTCCCATTTTTGTTAGTGGTCCAGGTGGTTTTGCCATGGTAGCCAGCCGGCTCTTGTCACACCGTAGTTGTCTGTGATCACATGCTTTCTATTCTGCATACTGCTTTTCCATTCACGGGGAATTTTTCAGGCTGCTGGCCACTCTGAGGCCGGTACCCCATTTTCCGGACATAGAAACTGAGGCACAGAAAAGCCCATTTCCTTGCCTGTTATTGCACATTAAGTTAATACTGGAACCAAGACCAGCCAGACTTCTGATTCCCAGGCCACCACCCATCCACTCCCCCCGAAACCTACCGGGGAGGAGGGATCCCCTCCAAGGGGTACTTTTCTTATCTGGGTGAGCCGACCCCCAGGCACCCCCGGAAGCTGGGGCAGGAAGGGGCATCCTGCTGACCCCTTCTTGCCCCAGATTAGCATTGCCACGCTGCGGCTGTTTGAGGAGCTGCTCCAGAAGCCCCACCAACAGATCATCCGCAGCCTGGTCCTGTGCCACCTCGAGGGCCGCCTGTACGTGGCCCGGGGTTCCCAGGAGCCCGAGAGCTACGAAGACAATCTGTGAGTGAGATCCTGGGCCCGCGGGGAGGCCCCAGCCCCAGCCCCAGCCCAGCCCTCAGCACCCCACACTCCTTCTTTTGTTGGTTCCTCGGTGCCATGCACGTGTACCCTGGCCGCAGAGACCTAGAGGAGGACCCCTACTTCACAGACGGCCTCCTCGACACCGGCTTCCAGCCCTCTGCCAAGCCCCATCCGGCCCCCGCCACCAACTCGGATGGCAAAACGGCGGTAACTGAGATTGTCAACAGGTAGGGGGCAGGTCAGGAAGTCTGACCGCGTGGGTTTGCTTTGTCTTTGGCCCATACCCCTGAGTGGCGCAGCCCAGGAGGAGATGTCCCTCCCCTCCAGGAGGAGACTGAGCAGGGTGAGCGTGGCACCAGGGGGTCCTGCCACACCCGGGGTCTTATCTCTCAGCTTCCTCTGCCTGGTTCCCGAGGAAGCCAAGACTTCCGCCTTCCTGGAGGAGACCGGATATGACACTTACGTCCACGATGCCTACGGACTGGTGAGTGTTAGGCCTCTGCCAGTGCCCACTCCTTGCCCTTCAAAGACATCTCCCTCTGTGAGCGCCTCCAGGGCACGCCCAGCTCCAGCCATGAGCCCAGAGTCCACCTTCCCGTGTGGCCCACTGTGTGCCGGGGCCTCCTGACCACGGGCCTCCTCTCAACCCTCCTTCCTGCTCCAGTTCCAGGAGTGCAGCTCCCGCGTCAGTCCCTGGGGCTGGCCCCTGGTTCTCACCCCACTGGACCCCCACGAGCCTGAGCGGCCCTTCTTTGAGGGGCACTTCCTCCGGATGCTGTTTGACCGCATGTCCCGGATTTTGGAACAGGTAGCCAACAGGACTGGGCCCCAGCCAGAGGGTGGAGCCCACAGCGGCACCCCAGGTGGGTGCCTCTGGAATCCTTCGGAAGAGCAGGGCCTGGCCACGGGGGTCGGGTTGTCTTCGGTGCTTCGGCTCCATGCCCCCCGCTCCCCCGCCTTTCCCCAGGCGGGAAGCCCCGTCTCGCCTCTGCTCCACACGCCCTGACATGTTCTGGCCCTCAGCCCCAGGGATCCATGACACACACGTATCACGTGAGCCTCCCACCCCCGCGCACATTCACACTGGCCAGGCGCCTTTCTGGGGGAGTGCAGAAATGCTCACCACCCCCTGACAACCGTTGGTTTGTCCACCGTGTCCCCTGCAGCCATACAGCCTGAACCTGCAAGTGACCTCAGTCCTGTCCCGGCTCGCCCTCTTCCCCCACCCCCTTATCCACGAGTACCTCCTGGACCCCTACATCAGCCTGGCCCCTGGCTGCAGAAGCCTGTTCTCTGTGCTCGTCCGGGTAAGGAGGCCGGGCAGTGTGTCACTGCTGGGCAGGAATGGAGGGGACAGGACAGGGGCTTGGGAGCTGCAGATGTGGGGACCCTGGTCAGTGCCAGAGGAAAGCACAGGTACCACCCACCCTGCCATGGTGAACAGAGCCATGGGACCTCGCTTGAGTGTCGCTGGTCCCCACCTCAGTCCTCTTGTTCCTGCTCTAGGTAATCGGGGACTTGATGCAGAGAATTCAGAGGATACCCCAGTTCCCAGGCAAACTGCTTCTGGTGCGCAAGCAGCTGATGGGTCATATTCCTGGGGAGCAGTAAGTAACCGAGGGAACTGGGTGCCTGGGGCAGAACCCTGGGTGGGAGGGCAGGTGCTTCAGGGTGAGGGGGGGGTGCCAGGCCTTGGCACAGAGGGCCCCTTGCTGAACTCGGTTCTCACTCAGGAGTCCCACTGGGTTATGCCTTAGGGACCCTGGGAAGTCTGACAGGGGGCACGCCCACTGCCTTCCAGCCGTGACTCTGTGCTCTCTCCTCAGGCTGGACCACCAGACCCTCCTCCAGGGCGTGGTGGTACTGGAGGAATTCTGCAAGGAACTGGCTGCCATTGCTTTTGTCAAGTTCCCCCCACAGGGTCCTCACCTGCACCTCCCCCCACCCCTGGAAGGGCACGTCTGAGCCAGGAGCATGACGGGAGGGGAGGCTCCTGTTCTCACCTCTGCCCGGAGCTGCCTCCTCTCCCGCCTGGCAGAGCTGCCGCCGCCCTTCTCCCGGGGCAGGGGCTTGGCTGTCTCCTCTGTATCCGGGGGCCTCTGCCTCTGTGGAGGCCTGGGCTTCGGCTCCCAGGACACCTCAGGGAGACCTTGCCTTGTTGGCTACACCAGGCTGGGCTTCAGGAAGTGGGTCTCCAAGGTACCAGCGCCAAGGAGCAAAAGAGGTGGCCTCCTGGGCAGCATGGTGTCTTCCCAGGGAAGCTGGGTGACGGCCAGGTGAGCGTGCCTGTCACCGGCCTCTACAGGCCATTTGTGGCAAAAGCCAAGACCTGTGATTCAATCCCAGTGGGCACAAGGGGTGAGCGCAGATGGCTGCAGGGGCTGGTCAGGACTGTAGGTCAGATAGAGGAGGGCATGGGAGCCCAGCCTCTGTCACACCAGGTACCGTAGATTCTGCTAAGACTTGACATTTTTTTCCTCCTGGCTTCTTGACTTAGCCCTTGTGGAAGGGGCAGCGGATGGCAGGGGTAGCCCATTCTTCTTATCTGGCCCTCCTGGAGACTATTGCAAAATCCCCAACCATGGCAAATGGCCAAAGCATGCTCCGCGCCCAGGCGGGGGCAGCTGCTAATGAGAACCTTGATGCAACGCCATCAGGGCGGGAGAAGGGCCTGGGGAGCCGGGGGCTGGTGCCAGGCTCCAGCTCCAGCTGGTTTCTCTGGCGCCTTCTGAACCCGTCTCAGCAGGTCCACAACACCTGGGCAGAGGGGCTCGAGACCGGGGGAGGCCAGCCCCAGCCCACAGAGTTCTTGATGGAATGCCCTTCCAGGGGAGTGAGGGAGCTCAGGTACAGATGAGGCCAGGATGCCCACCTGACTGCAGGCCCCCAAGGCCTGGCAGGGAGGGGCTGGGGCACGGGCTGCAGCCCTGGTGTTCTCCCTACATGCCCTCTGAGGCTGGGGCTGCCACCCCACCCGGCCCGAATCTGTCTCGACCTGCAGGAACACACAGGCGGTGCCAGGCATTACCTCACAGCAGGACTGCAGTTGCTGGCTTTGCTCCTGGGCAAGGAGGAGCAGGCCAGAGCCCCTTTTGCTTCCTTTTCCTGCCCATGCCGCTTCTGGAAGCCAGCTGCGGGTTGCCAAGAGGTGACATGAAAGAGGAGGAAACTCAGTGACCTCTACCTCTCCCACATTCCTCCACGCTGGGAAGGACCGACCCGCTGTGCTGAAGGACACAGGGCGTGTGCATGCATGCGTTGTGCACACGGGGGTGTGGGAGTGGGATGGGAGCAAGCTCAGTGGGCAGACTGGGTCTGGACTCTCTGATTCTGAAAATGTTCAAGCGTCCGGGAGTCACAAACACTCCCCTCCTCGATGCGCTTTGGCATTCTTATGGTGTACCCCCCGACACCACGGCAATAAATGGTGTGGTTGCGTGGACACAGCTGCCCTGTTCTTCCCCACCCTTTGCGTCTTTTCTGCCGAGAGATCCACGGCTAAGTTGGGCCCATCTTCCTCCCCAAGCAAGACAAATTGAAGTTCCTTTTCCAGCACTGGAGTGGAGGGGTTGGCGGTAAACAGACAGGCTCTGGCAGGGCAACTCTGACGTTCCTCGGCGCCTGCCAGGAGCAGCGGCTCTTGGCCAGGCAACACTCGTTCTGCTCAGTTTGCCCACAACTGAGGGCTGGCCAGCCTCAGAGATACCCTCGGGGAGTGGGCCATCAGCAGCATCTGTGTGCAAGTCTCACGTTAGGTGCTTAGGTTGTGAGCTGTGGGACTGCTTTTGTGGTGAACAGTGGGCCTGCTGGTTTAAAAAGCTTGCAGTGTGTGGAGCCTCTGAGGGAGTCATCAAGAATGTGCCAGGGCAGGGCCAGCTGAAGACCGAGAGGGCTGGCCAGTGTTTCTCACCTCGATGTGTTAGGATCACTTGGGTGGCTGTTTAAAATACCAGCGCCCCAGCCCGGCCCTTCATGAGATAAATCAGTGCCTCTGGGCTGGCCCAGAATTGATTGTAAAGCTCTCCAGGTGATGCGAATGGGCACCCACAGTTGGAAACGACCACAGGCTAAATGATGGGCGCAGGTATCACTGCCCTTTGATGTGGATATGGACCGGTGGGTCCCTCAGACACTGAGAAAAGTGGGCGGGAGTGAAAGGGTTCTGCTGCATCTTAGGAGATATTTATCCTTGGATGGACAGGACGACTCCTACCACAGACAGAAAGACAAGATGGTGGCCAAGAGAGGCAGGCAGCAGCTGGGGGGCCTCGGGTCCCCTGGTCCTTCATTCAGGGCCAGAGCGTAGGTGCTTCAGCAGGGAAGCCCAACCAAGTGTTTTCCCAGCTCGGAATCAGATCCGGACTTCAGATGCGGGGAGGAGCGCACAATACATTTTCTTTGTACATTCCTTTTAGTTTTCCTTTAAATTTTAGTAAAGTTCATTCCTACTGTGATTCAGCTGGGCTGGAAATGAGAGGATTTGGGTTTGGTTTGGGCTAGAGTTATAAAAAGGCAGAGGCAAGAGCCAGGGGCCCGGCAGCAGAATGACTGGGGAGGGATCGGCTCAAGGAGAAGGAAATCCAGGCCTGGGCGGCTCTTGACTCCTTGCCTGCCCGAAGCTTCGCTGGCATTTTCACTGCTCAAAACCTGGAGGGGATGTGGTCACATCCTACCCGGCCGACGACCAAGAGGTTCTCAGTGTGCCCGAGATAGGCCGAGGTGGACGCAGGAAGCCTGCCTGCTCCCAGCTCCCAGCACCCAGGCTGGCCCCCGTTGTGTCAGCCTGCGGTCTGGCAAGGCCTCGGTGGGACAAGGGGAGGAACTTCTCTTCTGAGGGCAGCCCTCCCCCGCCCCTTCCTCCCCACAGAGACATTTAGGCAGGAAGGCAAAGTAAGCAACATCTATTTACTCAGCAAGGGACACAGTCCTTGGAGTGACCTCCCCCAGTACCTGCTCCATATTCTAAGCGCCTGAGAACCTGGCATAAAAGAGATGCTGTCTTGGGTTCGGAACATTCCCACATCACATCCCCTTAGGAAACAGTGCTCTTATTGTGCCTCAGGGCAACTGGGTCCTTGCGCTCTGGACTCCTTGCTTGGTTAAAGGCACTGTCCCTTCTGTGCAATGTAGGGACCTGCTCCATGGTAAGGAAAGATGGAAGTCCCCCTGAGAAGCAGAACTATCCTGCTCCCAACACAACAGGATCCCTGATTGCCAACCTCCCTAAGAGGGAGGCAAAACCACGGTGGAGGGAGCACAGACAGCAGCTCCGTATCTACTTACGGCACCTGTCTATCTGTTGACAGGGACAACAGAGGAGTCCTGAAGCCGCTGTAAGAGCTGGCTTTGTAGGTCTTCCTCCATCACCTTCCACCAAACAAAGTTCTCACCCCGAACCTCTGGGGGCTCATTTTGGATACCTGGGTCCCGAAAAGCCACCGTCACCAGCACATTCAGGCAGATGCCATCGGACTGGCCTCTGCCCAGGTGCTGTAGTCCAAGCAACCCCTTGGTCTCCACTGCCAAGTGGTGCAGAGTCAGGCACTCCTGCAGCAGCCGCAAGATGGCCATGTTGATGCCACCCCTCTGCTCCATAGGGGTGAAGCCACAGGCAGTGATGGGCAAGTGAGGTGCCCCCACCGTGCCTACCAACACCCACACTGTCTGAGTGGCCACACTGGTAAAGGTGGCCACAAGCCGCTGACAAACCAGACTGCAGGGAAGCTCTTGGGGCAGAACGCAAGGGTGCCTGGCCTGGTGGCGGTACTGGGCAGCCCGTTCAACCAGGTGCAGAATGTCATGGGATCGCAGAGGAGTGGCCAAGGAAGTGCGTGGGTACCAGCCAGCCTGCAGGGACTCTGCATCTGCCTCCTTGGAAGTCTTGAGCACTCCACCTGCGGGAGGTGTGGGGGAAAGGGTCTGTGTTGAGAGAAGGGCCGGGCCTGGCAGCGCGAACAGCCACCAGGGCACTCTAACCCTGACTCTGAGGCTGGAATCTGGAGATGTCAGGCTCGTGCCAGCCAGAATAGGGGCTGATCTCCACCTGAGGATGAGCAGGGGGAAAGCTACCCACTGCCCCCTGCCCACACGGCCACCAGGTGTGCTGTACCTGTGGGCTGAGCAAGGAAGGTGAAGCGGATCCAGGAGGGGCCCCGCTCCTCCACCGACAGCAATGTCAGAGGCTCGCAGAGCAGCCCAGCCTCCTCCTTCACCTCCCGCTGTAGGGCCTCCACGATGGTCTCCCCGGACTCCATCCTCCCCGCAGGCAGGTACCATGACCCATAGCATTCTTTCTTGGCCTCCTGGACCATTAGCACCTCATCCTGAGGGGAGAGAGAAAATCCTCACACTCACACAGCCAGGCTGGGCTCTCGGAAGGAGGGGCACAGCCAGCAGCCTTCCCTTGCCCTGGGGCCAGGTCTTATCTTAAACACTGCCACCCAGTACCCCTTTACTAGTGGACACCCTCAAACCATTGAGCTTTCCTAGGGAATGGCCCTTGAGTGGCTGCCAGCTACCGCAATTCACCCCTTTGCGTTCGGACTTGCATTGCAGAAAGGGGCTGAGATTCCTGGGAGCTGCTTCAGGGGCTGGGGATCAGATCTCACAGTGGGGGTTGCCTCGCGTCCTGCACTGTCTGCATCCGTTACTGTATCTCTCCCCTCCCCTCTTGGTTGGCACACTGCTGTGGCCTGTCCTCACACTGAAGTCTAGGCTTTGAAACATGCCCCCACCGACACCCCTTCTAACTCCTACCTATGGCCTTGGCCCCTTCTAGCTGCTGTCCCAGCAACTTGTACTGAGATCAGCACCAAAGAGCATCACACAGGAGCGAGGTCTGAATGTAAGCATAGGCTGTGTGCCCTTGCTGCCCGTGGACCTCGGGAAGGCCCTGCAGCACTGAATCATCTCAGAGAGCGCCCCCTCCGCCAGCCTATGCCAGCTCCACAGCGGGGGAAGGAAGAGGAATGAGACAGCGCTCCCCGTGAGGAGCCGAGGCCCAGTGGGATGCGGCAGACGTGCTCCCGGACTCGGTTTTCTCCTCTGTGCGTCTGACAATCGCTGGGTTCAGGGTTCCGCGCACAAGGCTCAGCTGTCAGTATGACGGTGCTTTGCAACACTGGGAAGCGCCACCTACAAAGAAGCGCTGGTTCCTGCCGGGAGGTCCTCGGTCCCCACGGGCTGGCTGCGCGCTGCGGACGCTCACCTGCTCGTTGAGGAACACCGCCAGCACCACGTAGCAGACGTTCCTCCGCAGCCGCGCGGGTGCCCGCAGCTCCCCGGCCGGCGGCGAGTCCCAGCTCTGCACGTGCAGCCCCTGACCCCCCAGCACCGCTGCCAGCTCCCCCGCCGGGCCTTCCGAGGCCATCGGGTCCCCTGGGAGGCGGCGGCCCCGGCCCGCACACCCGCCAGGCCAGGTGGAGGGCGACGCGGGGAGCCTGCGGGGCGTCGCTGGGCCTCCGGCCCTTCCCCCGCGGACTCGCGCCCGGCGCTCGCGAACGATCACGGAAGCGCAGGCCGAGCTCCGGCCGCTGATAGGCTGCGCTTCTCCGCGGCCGGCCCGGATTGGCTGACCCGCGCCTGTCATCGCGGAGGCGGGGCCAGTCGGGGCAGTGCGGACACCAGCCGGTTTGGGCTTCTCTACCCGTTTCTCCTCGCTCTCTCCCGCCGGTACCTCTAGCCGCCAGCCTCGCTGACATCTCCAGCGCGCACAGGTCCGCACCGGTTCTGATGGTTGCGTCCTCCTGCCTGTGGGCTGCGGAGCGCCACAGTAGTCAGCGACGGTGACGTCACAAGCCGAATGACGTCACGGAGGTCTGGGGCTGCGATTGTAATGCATTGTCCAGCTTTTTTGTCATAAACATACCACTGCGTTGCCCAAAATGATAACTTCCTAAATAACCTTTCTTCCCCCCCTCCCCCACCACAAATGTACTGTAACAGGGGACAAATGCTCTTGCCTTGGAGGAGATTCTGATCTAGTTGGGAAGGTAGATGTAGACATATAATAAAAAGTCAACTCCAGTTGCTAAATGACTGGGTTGAGCTGGAGGTGTGACAGCGCTCAGAGGAGAGAGGGAGCAGGGCTGGGATGGTCAAGGTGTGGCTGGTAGTGGGAGAAGGGGGATTGGGGCAGAGAGAGGTCCTGGGATCAGTGTCCCAGCCCCCTGCCTGGCATCTCCTATTCTGTTTCAGCGCCCTCTATCCTGCAGCCTGGGAGCCCTGGGCAAGCAGGGCCAGTGTCTGCTCCTTCATTTCTGTTGCCCCCACCCCCAACTGGCTCAGCCTGCTGCTCTGAGAGCAGGGTGTGGATTTTGGCGAGTGCTCGCTTCTCTCCCAGGCTGACCTTTCCTCCTCAGAGCTTCCTTTAACCACCTCTCAGGACAGGAAGGCAGAGCCAGCTGGAGTGAAACTGCGAAGCCAGACAAATCTGGGATCCTCAGTTAGGTCTCCCCTTTCCCTCCTGCTGCCTTTGTGCACCTCCCTTTGTGCGTGTGTGTGGCTGGCTGTGTCCCTGGGTAAGTTGTGAGCATCAGTCTCCCCATCTGTGGGTTGGCTCACAGCTCTTCCTTCACAGGGTTCTTGGGAGGTGAGATGTCATGGAGGAGCTCCATGGGCTGTTTACCAGGCAGCCCACCAACTGCCCCACCCCCGGCCGGCCTCCTGGCCAAGCACTTGTTGCTACAACACAAAGGCCCACTTTCATGAAGTGTGCCTCCAGGGCCACCATGGAACTAGACTCGGAATTCCAGCCACACCAGGTCTACCTCCTTAGGCCCTTCTCACATGTGAGCTGTGAGGTCCCTGGAGGCGGGGTGCTGTGTTAGGCTGTGGGCCTACACTCTTTGGAGGCACTTGCTGCTGTTCCAGCCCCAGGCCTGTTGCCTCTCACAGGGCTGAACTCACAGGCTTAGGAGGACCCTAGAACTGCAGAGCCACCTGTTAACATAGTGTGTGTGTGTGTGTGTGTGTGTGTATTCTCCAGTTTTCCCATCTGTGAAGTGGGGACAGCGTTGGTCCCAGACTCCTTTCTGCCTCTCGGGGATGATTTGAGAGAGAATGAGGTCATGTCTGGGCAGGGCTGTGAGAGCCTCAGAGGCAGCCTAAGATAAACACCAGACAGCCTGACTGCCTAGAAGAGCAAAGACTTCAACAAACCGCGGCTCCACTCCCCCCATTATCGCTGGGAAAAGTGTTCAGCTCCTCTGAAGTGGACCTAATCACCTCTGTGGTGAGGAGCACAGGAGGCAATTATGAAAGCCGCTTGTAAACTGTGAAGGGCAGCCCTGGCAAGGCCTCGGAGTGTGCCAGCCCTTCCTGGGGGCTCAGGGAGACAACAGACAGCAGGCTTTCTCAGGCTTTGGGAGGAAGGGAGCACACCCCAGACTGAGGCAGGAGAGGCCCTGAGACAGATGGGAAAAGCTGAGGAATGGGGGGCTGAGATAGAAACCTTCACTACCAGAAACAAAGACAGGCCTCCCTGGAGTCTGCTCTGTGCCCCCCATTTCCAGAGAGGGAAGATCGCTGGCAGGTGGGATGGCCATGCAGCAGGGTGGCCACACAGTACAGTGCCCACAGGATCGGATCCTGGGCCAGCCATTCCAGGGCACATGGACCCACTTATGCACGTGAGTAGGAGTGCAGAAGGGCAGTGTAGGCAACCTCAGAAACCGATGGGACGGCATGGGCAGGCAGGGTGGGGCGAGGTGTCTGTAACATCAGCGTTGGTCACAGGGCAACAAACCCTGTCCCTTGTCAAAGTGGGGTGGGTAAGGAGGGCAAGTAGCCCAGGGTTAGGGAGGAGGTCTGGCTTCAACCTGGGCGATACCACTAGCTTGCTATGATCTTGGGAAAGCCACATCTACCTTCTAGGTCATTGCTAAGACACAGGCAGAAGTGAATCCTGAAACAGAATGGGCATTAAGGGAAAACTAGTGAATCTCAATGAAGTCTGTTGCTCAGTTAATAGTGCTGTATGGAAACCAATGTCTTCGTTGTAATCACTGTGCCACGGTTAGGTACCATGTTGACACGAGAGGAAGCTGAAGGATAACTGGGAATGGTCTGTGCTATTTTTTGTGACTCGGTTGTAAATCTACCATCATTTCAAAATTAAGACTCTAGAAAATGGACTTTATCAGAAAAAAAGAAAGAAGTGGCATGAAGTATACACACCTGAGGTCACTTCTAGCATTGACGTGCGCCTCCCCATCTGGGCCAGCGAGAGAGGCTGGAGGTGAAGGTGGGCAGTGGGGTTGCTGGGAAAACCAGAGGCCTAAAGAGCAGGGCTGGACTGGGCGGGGGACAAGCTAAGCCTCTGTAAGGAAGAGGACCCCCAAGTGCTTCAAGTCTCAAGGCCAGTCCCCACCTGAACTGGCTTCATCCCCGGTCTAGTCCTGGGACATTTGATCCACCTGCTGTTTGCATGGAGTCAGACCCAATATTCCCTGGAGGGTACTGTGACCACAGGCAGAGAGGTCTGTGGGAAAGAAAGAGGCCCAGTGGCAGAGTCATCCCCGTCTTCTCAGAGGAAGGACCCTGTATTTGTTGTTCTGAGGTGCCATCAGGACAAGGCTATATAAGGATACATGTAGGTAGGGATGGGTCACCCAGTGCCACTTGGAACATGATCAGCTATAAAGTGCATGTATTGGAAGGAGGACAGAGCAGACAGCAGAGCCATCTGCAAAGGCCATTAAGCCTCAAGTAAATGAGGCGGCTGAAGTCAGGACACTTGGTTCAAATCCCAATTCTGCCACTGAAATTGCAGTGTGACCTTGAGTGGCTCACTTACCCCCCAGCCTGCCTGTTGCCTCTTCAGTTAATAGAAATAAATAACATCTACCTCACAATCATGACACGGGATTAAATTAGATCACTTAAGGGAAAATAGTGGCAGTCAGGTGTAGGAGCCCCTTAATTTTTTTTCTTTTGTTTTTCTATCACATGAAAATAATCTAGCTTTTCAGACAAGGAACTTTTTCTTTTTTTAAAAATGAAGGATGGCTATGTAAATCATGGCAAAGCCATGTAAGGGGATATAAGCAGTCATTAATAATGAAGGTTAGGTAGCAACCCAGGAAATAATCACAAGAGTGTTAAAAGGGTGTTAAAAGTAAAAAGTGTACCAATCCAACTTCATGTAAAGTAGATCCTTTACACGAGAAAATACTAGGAGGAAATATACCAAAATACTATCAGTGGTTGGGTTGAGAGTGAGTGGAGGTGGAATTACAGGTGACATTTCTTATTTTCTAAACGTTCTGAAAGTGTATTAAGTTTATAATAAAAAATTTTATTTTATTAAAAAAAAAACACACACACACATTTCCCAAACCACCGCAGAACAATCGGGTATGACGAGTGGGAGCATGCTGGGCTGAGGTGTGCTAGGGCAGGGGAACAGGCAGAGCCACACCAGAGAGCCCTGGGGATGGGGAGGGGCTGCCAACCGGCTCAGACAGCAGGCCAAGCCCTGGCCGGGGCTCTCCTGGGCCACACTCCCGGAGCTCCAAGTCAGACCAGATGGAAGAGATGGGACAGCTTGGAGTTTTCGGGGAGGGGTGGGGTCAAAGCCACCTTGCTGTTGTGCCCCAGAGCTCTGTCAGGGGTAGCCCCCTGGAAGGCTCCATCTGCTCCTCAGTGGGAGGGAGGGACCCAGGTCCAGAGAAGAAGAGCAGGCAGGGGTGTTTGAGGCCACTCTCAGGGACAGCCCAGCTCCTGCCCACCTGATTCCATTTCCATGTCTCCCCTCCCTCCCCAATCTACGTGGCCAGCAGGAGCAGGGTCAACCACACTACCCTGGTGGCTTTCAGAAAACGA
The DNA here is from genome assembly GCA_004026665.1 of Murina feae. Classification (NCBI taxonomy): domain Eukaryota; kingdom Metazoa; phylum Chordata; class Mammalia; order Chiroptera; family Vespertilionidae; genus Murina; species Murina feae. The sequence goes on along the minus strand of PVJC01002782.1, from coordinate 36,689 downwards.
CAGACTTTAATGGAAAATAGGAATGAGGGAGGTGAGAGGAGGGAGCAGGGACAGGGCCTCACCCCCATCATTCCCTTTGGCCAAGCCTGGGTAGTCTCCTGAGGCCACCCCGGCCCCACACTTCACAGCTCTCCCCGAACCAATGCCTGCAGTGCATGGGCGCCCAGAGTCCCGTGAGGAGGTGGGTGGTGTAGCAGAGCTTGGCACAGGTGGGACAGCAGGAGATGAGGGAGCAGAAGGTGTTGCTTAAGCCAGAATGATTCCCAAAGTCCCCCAAGGAAAGGCTGTTTGTCTCCTGGGTTGGGGGGCAGGGACTAAAGGGACTCAGTCACCCCCAATGTGGGCCTGGAACCATGGAGAAGGGCACAGGGGCAGAGCAGGTGCCAGCCTGCGAAGGGCAGGTGTGAACTTCAGTGGCACTGTGGTTGTTGGCTTTAGGGCCCAGGTTAGAAGCGGGAAACAGGGTGTCCTGCTGGTACCGGAGTGGTCCTTGTAGAATTGACCAAAAGTCTCCAAGTCCTCAGCGTCTTCTCTGCTTATGCTGTGCCTGAGCTGAGCACCTGGTCTAGCTGCCCCCCACCTCTAGCCCAGACACCTGGGATCCCTCTAGTTAGCCTCCTGTAATGTTCCCACAGCCAACTTCACTGCTTGGAACACAGCCCAGTCCACCTAGGAGAAAACGAGAGGACACGGAGTTTACAGTCGCATTCGTGGGCTCTCCCCACCAAGAAGAACGCCCTTCCTGGCCTCGGGGAGCTGCTTGCTTGGCACAGAGCTGTATCCGCTATGCCACCCCAGCTGTGCCACAGGAAGACTTGGGAAGCTCCCTGGCCAGTGTCATACTCACCTGGGCACAAAGCAGGCGGCAGTCAGGAGACAGGCTGGATCCCTGGTGGCAGAGCTGAGCAGAGAGGGCAGAGGTCTCGGGGGACATGAAGTGCTGAGTGACACTCACTGTGCTTACCAGCCCCTGCACCTGTGCCAGGAAGGAGGGGAACAGGAGGGTCAGTGGAGACGTGCCGCTGCCCAGCTTGGCCCTGAGCTCTATTTCCCATCACCACCCTGCCCAGCTCTCAGAGGACAGAGGCTCTGGATCCAGCACCAGCATCCCCAAGGGCACAGCCAAAACCAGGCCAAGGGGATGCCAGAGATGGCACAGGCAGAGTCAGCACCCACGGACCCAAAGCCCAGTTCAAGAATGCCACAGTGGGAGTGTGCTTCCTGCTCAGCCCCCGGGTCTGGAGAGGGACGAGGCCATACCAGGTGGGGGATGCAGCATCGCTGTGCTGCTGTTCTCGCTGTTTCTGGCATTCTGAGTTCTCAGCAGAGCTCTGGCCCCCGGGGACGCACCTGGTGAGGAGCCCCTGCAGGGACCAGCACAGCCTCCCCGGGGGCCTGCAGCAGGGTCCAGCAGCTCACACCCCACTCCTCCCGCAGACGCCGCCGAAGCCCTGCATCCAGGTAGCAGCTTCCTGGGGTGCCAGGCTCCAGGTTGCCTGCCCCAGCCGGACACACCTCAAAGAAGAGAAAGGGGAATAAGCAAGGGAGGGAGGCGAGGGCAGGGCTGTGGAAGGCCGGGGCATAGACTTCCCAAGGGCTGCGGGCACTGGAAAGAGCTTAGTGTTCAAGTCTTGAAGGGCAAGCAGAGAGGGCATACTAGTCAGAGGGAGAGAAAGGGGCTGGGTGGTGAGGGGCTGTGACTACTAAGGTTGGCTGATTGAAGATTTGGCTGAAAGGAGCCTAGAGGACAGGATTAAGGGCTCTGAGGTGAGGGGGGTTAAATCCCCGCTTTTCCTGAAGCCAAGACGCCTTGAGGAGTCTGGCCCTGGGCGCTCTCCTCCCTCACGCAAACCTACGGTACCCTTTTCTCCAAAACCCAGGAAGACACTTGAATAATCCCAACCCATGCACTTGCTATACCAGCAGCTCTTAACCGGGACTCCAGTGAACATCGGAATTGTGTGCTAAATTGTAGGTGACTAGGTGTTCCTGGAGAGAAAATCCAAATTCTTCTGTGACCCCAGATTCAGAAGCAGCAAGGACACACAGAACTTCTGATTCCCAGTGGATGGGCAGGCTGGCCTCTGAAGCAAGCACAGCCATGGGGGCAGCTTCGCCAGCCAAACCCGAGCAGGGAGCTCCTTGGGCAGAGAGGGATCGGCAGAGGCCGGAGTAGGTGCCTAGGGAATACCTACAGAGGCTGACACTAGCATCATGCCCCACCTGGCCACCAGCGAAACCCACCCCTTCAGCGAGAACCTCAGCAATGGTCTCTGGGCTTAGGGCTCCGAGGCTGAGCCATGGAGAGGGGGAGACTGGTGAAGCCAGGTTGGACCCTCGGGTAGCTCCAGGCAGGAGCCAAGGCCCCTTTGACCCTGCCCTCCAGTTCAAGTCCATCCTGGGGCTAGGTCAGTGCTTCCCAGGCCACCCAGTGAGACTACACCCCTCAGATTCCCCATGAGTCATTGGATTTGGCCATACGGGACTGCCCACAGCCGGCCACACCCAGACCAAGCAAGGCCATGTGGGTATGAAGGGATGCTTCTGTCTGCTCCCCTCTGCAGATGTGTTCCAGCATCTGTGTGTGCCTCTACAGGTCTACATGTGCCTGTCAACATGTCTGCAAACGTGCATGCCTGCACAGGAGGGTGGTGGTGGGCAGCCATGCTGACATCTGCATGTCTGCATGTGAGCATATGGCTTAGCAGGGGTGACACTCGGTGGACATCTTTCCCCAGGATAATCTGAGCTCAGCCAGATTTTGAAATTGGACCTGCCCTAACCTCAATGCCGGCCCCAGCTGCTGGACCTTCCTGCCTCCTGCTCATCTTCTCTTCCCCCTGCCCCTCAGTGTGGTCCAGTCTCTCCCTCCACCTACCACATGGCCTCCTTCAGCCCTTGCTTGCTAGCACCTCAAGGAGCACCTGCTCATGAGATGTAGATGGCTTAAGGGAGAGTAGCAGGTGGGCATCTCAGACGGGCTTCCCTTTGCCTACGTAAGGGAGGACCCAGGAGGAGCACAGGGTAGTGACCTAGGATGGGAACAGCTATAAGCTCGAGTCCCAGCTCCACCACTCAGCCTCAGTTTTGCTCATCTGCAAAATGGGAAAGCAGCATGTGTGTATGAAGGAGTGGTATGATCATGAACTGAGATAATGGACCAAGGCCTCAATACAGTGCCTAGCCTGCAGCAACTTCGAGTCCATTTTATCACTGGCTCCCACCTCAACCCCTTGCTTCCTGTGCACCCACTGCATGACTCCCACAAGGTCCCAGTCTGCCTTCCCTGCACATGCGTATGAGTCAAGGCTCACCTGAGGGAGTGGGAATAAAACAGACAGGGATGGCTTCTGGGGTGGGAAGTCCTGCTCCCAGGGAGCAGAGGGGCTGCATCAGGGAAGGGCAGGGTCCTGGCTCCCTCCTCACCATTTGGAGAAAACGGCGGATGCGCTGGGCGTCCTGTGCCCGGAACACGTGCCACACGGTGCTGACCTGGCTGCCTGGAGACCAGAGCCCCTCCCCGTCCAGGCCTGAGAGGAAATCTGAGGGAGAAAGTCGGCTCAGGAGAGCCCAGGGTAGGCAGACACAGCACCTCACGTCGGCAGCTTGTCCCCACCCTGCTTCTGCCTGAGGACCCACCTTTCTGTGCCCGATGCCAGGCAGGCAGTGGGGCTTCAGCACGTACCAGGATGCTGACCAGGTCAGTCACCTCCACACAGAGGTTCTTGGTCCCCAGGTGCCCACGGTGTGGGCTTACACCTGCACGGAGGTAGAGAAAGGGCTGTTGGGAAAGGTCCCAGAACCTTGACACAGACAGATGGGCACAGAGATGATAAGAATGGGGACAGGGACTGGGCAGGAGTGCAGTGCACACTTACCATAGGCTGCCCACAGCTGGGGCTCCAGTGGACACAGGGCAGGGCCCGGTGGGAGGTAGGAAGCCAGGTTGAGTTTCCCATGTTGGGCACAGTACTCTGGGAGGGGCAGGCTGGCAGCCAGGTTCTCCAGCCTGTAGGGGAGGAAGTCATGCCCAGCAGGCTCAACCCAGGCACCAGAGACCCCATCAAAGCCCTCCACTACAGGGGTAACTCCCAGAGGCAGGAGTGTGCCAAGGGTCCCAGGTAGGGGTAAGGAGGAGAGGAGGGAGGGCAAGGGGTGGGGGATGAGGGAGGGCCAGTCCTTGGTCCCACACACACCTGCCTGTGTCCTCATCCCGCAGAGCTCTGTGCAGCAGGAGGACGGAGCCCTCAGATGACTTGGGGCGAACTAGGGAGGAACAGAAAGGCCATTGCCCAGGGGCCCTGTCCCTGGGGCAGCAACACAGCCCTCTGGGCCTCCGCTGCCACCTGGCTCTGGCTCCCAGCTCCCTCTACCCCACACCAAAGACACTTACTCTCAGGCCGGGAGAATCCATCCCAGAAGGCTGCAGCGCCCAGGTTTGTAGGCTGGGGAGGCCCGAGGGGGGTCAGCGCCTGCACCTGGCCTCCAAGCGCCTCAAGAGCCTCGGTCCCCCACAGGCTGCCTTGCAATGTCCTCTGAATCCCTGACACCAACACAGGCTGTAGTGGGGGGGGGGGGAGGTGGGGACACGGGGAGAAAGATGGGCTGCCCAACATGCTCAGGCTGGGGTGTGTGGTAGAGATCACCAGAACAGCTTGGGGACCAGCCTTTGCTGCTCCCCTAGGTGATGGGCCAGGCCTAGGGATGAGGGCCCTGAGGGGAGCAAGGCTGTGAGAGCTGGCAGTGGGGTGGTGAGAGCCTCACCTGGCCCTGCCTCCAGTGCTCCTGGAAGAGGTGGAAGCCCCGCTGAGGCCTGGGCTCCTGCAGCCACAGCAAAGCCCCCGGTGGAGGCAGCCTAGGCCGCACTGGTGAGAGGGGCAGGCCCAGACCCTTGCGCAGGGCTGGCCCAGTCCGCAGCCCAGGCCCCAGGGCTTTCTCCTGGATCTTCCGCTCCACTACCTGCGCGATGATGCTGTCCAGGATATTGGTGATTCGGTCATCCTACAGGGGTGGGCGGGGGGGGGGGGTGATAAAAGGCAGAGGGACTCAGGACCTGCCAAACTTGCAGGGAGGGCCAGCCCCACCTCTGCCCCCAGCGTGCCCCCCTCCCCCCATGCCCTTGCTCACGCTGGGCAGGGCTGGAGTGACAGGGGCAAAGGCCATATGTATCCGCTCGTGTCCCAAGCAGAGTTTGACAGCAGTCGAGGCCAGCAGTTCACAGAGAGAGGGACAAGGCAGGGGCCCTTGGCTGGCACGGTCCTCGGCAGGGGTCTCTGTGGAGTCCAGGGTCTCTGTTGAGGAGAAAAACAGTGACGACTTCCCTTCCTCTCAAGGCTCCATTGCCCACACGCTCGTCCTCACGTCCTCACTGGCTGGCCCATCGCCCTGGTGCACTCGCCTCCCACCCCGGCTTTCCTATGGCAGCTCCAGAGCCTCTCCCGAGGAGGGGTCAGGAGGGGGTTCTGGCTGGAAAGAAGATTAGGAGGCTTGTCCTAGATTTTGTTTAGAGTTGCTTTCTCTGGAGTGTCGGGAGAAGAGTACTAGCAATTGGGGGGGGGGGCTAAAGCCACCCCAATCTCTCCTGAGGCTTCCCACCCTGGCCCAGCACGCCCACCCCGGGCTGAACGAGGGGCAGGGGCCACTCACCCGTTTTGATGTCCTTGGTCCTGTTGGTGTCCTCGTGGCAGGAAGGTTGTGGAGTTGGGGTGTCTTTTTCTCTAGGTTCCTTCTGTTAAACCCATCCACCACCCCCCAGTCCAACCAGAGATTTTAAAATGGCAAAGGCAACTCAATCCAACCCAACCCACGAGCATCAACAACAGACTCTGTGCATCCTCAAATCATGGTTACAAGAAGCAAAAGGTTATATAACGGTAGGTGGGGAAAGTCGCTCATGAAGTTCCATGAACAGTCCAATCTGAAGTACACTAGAACAGACTCGAATAAACAGGCAGGCAAATCACTGATGTCAAAATGATCGTGTGGCCTTTTATAGGCCACTGTCGTTTTCTTCCTTATCCCCCTGCCTGTATTTTCCACATTTTCCACCATGGGTATGGAGCATGGAGTCTGTCATGCAAAATGCACTCCGTAAACTATTTCTTGAATGGATAACTTTTATAACAAAAACTCCAGCTTCATAAAAGCGCTGCAAAATGCCTGCCTAGCACCTGCTGTGTGAGAGGTGCAGGGAATATTGAGACGAGCCCGCATTCCGCCGGCAGGAGTCTGCTCCTGGGATGTGGACAGACAGGACAGGAAAGCAGGACACTCCGGCACGGTGCGGCCAGTGCTGAGCCGGAACACGCACAGAGTGGATCGGAGCTCGGGCTGTGCACGGTGAGGGCTTCTGCTGGGCAGGGGATGAGGGTGGGGGTGGGACAACGGCTAACACTGGCTCCATGGACCCAAATCCCCAAGGGAGGGAGGGAGGGAAGTAGCCTGACGTCCCTCTTCCTTCCCATCAAAGGAAAGGGGCCAAGCCCCGTCAGTACTGCGGATCACACTGCGCAATCCTGGGGCCCACCGGCCAGTACTCTGTCACCCTGACCTGCTTCTTACCTGCGGGCCTCCATCCCCAGGGGCCCACATCTGGGCATCAGCTTGGCAGGGACAGTGCTCCCGGATATCAAACTTGATCCAGACCTGGTGCATTGCAGTGCTCAGTTCTGCCAAAGCTGGAGGAGGGTGGGGAGATGGAGTTTGGTGGTGAGTGCAGACAAGAGGCAGCCCTGTGCTGCTTGACCTCACCAACCAGGAGGGCACGGCATCCAAACAGGAAGCTGTTCTCCCCCAGGACCCGCCCCCTGCATGCCTCCACCCCTCCAAAATGACTCACCCTCGCTGGAAACAAACTGGGTGAGCATCAGGGAAGAGGCGCTGTGCCCAGCCTCCTGGGTACACTCCTCTGTGGGCTGCTCCGGAGAGCCTATGGGGTAGAAAGGGAGAAGCTGCAGGTCAAAAAACCAAGTCAAGCGCAGGTTAAAGTCGGGGAGGAAGGCCAGGGGCACCGACATCTACACCAGGGGACTCGGTCTTTCTGGGACACTTGGGTCCGGCTCTGACGTACGATCCTCTGCTTTTGGAACACAGACACTCTAATATGCTGATATGAGTTGCAAAACTCCATAATGACCATGTAGAATAGAGTGTTCTGAACGTTTCTACCCTGGAACTCTTTTTGGCCCGTGTCTATTAAAACGCTGGGCAGTTTCAAGCCCTCCAGCGGCCGAGTGGAGCCCAGGAGAGAAAGCTGAGAACAGTGAAAAGAAATGGACTTGGAATCAGAAGCTGAGTCTAAACCCTGGGCCCAACACTCAGTAGCTATGCGACGCCCTCGGGTGAGTCACGTAACGTCCCTGAGTGTTCTCATCTGGAAAATAGAGGCAAAAATACCCACCTCACAGTGTTGTAAGGTTTAAAAAGGTGCAAGCTGACAAAATGGGAGGCACAGAGTAGGCACTCAGCTCCTTTTAAGAGTGGGAAGGACACAGGCATGGCCCTCAGGTCTGGAAAGAGGGAAAGGTCTGCTCTATGGGGCACGGGGCAGTAGTGGCGGATGCTGGGGCCGGGGAGGGAGGCTTTATTGGAGAGGGGCAGCCAAGAAATGGCCACACACCTTAGAGCAGGCCGTCCGAGGCCCCAGTCCTGCCCGCCCCCCCTCGGCCCCTGGCTCCTGTCTTACCTGCTTTCTCCCTGGCCCTCCCAGCACCCGCCATGCGGCCACAGGCCACACACAGCCGGTGGCTGCAGTGGGGGCATCTCCAGTGGGTGTTGAAGAGTCCATGGTGGCAGCGGCTGCAGCAACCTGGAATGCCTGCGTTGTCCTCCGTTCTAGCCGGCCCCTGGCCTGCTAACCATGGGAGAGAAGAGGGTCAGAGAGGGCTCACGCACAGTGGGTCCTCGTGTGGCAGGCCTGCCTGGAGGAGCAGTTTCCAGCAAGGGGCTTCCCCAGAAGGGAAACAGGCCCCTCACAGATGCCCCCACTTACTAGACAGCCCCTGTGTCTCCAGCAAACCCTCCCAGGGATGGTGCGGGCCCCATCTCCCCAGTTCCTGCCCCACGGACTTTCCCATGAGCCCTGAATTACCAACCCACACCACTTGCAACACATTTCTTCACCCGCCCCTCTCCCCCCCTCCCAAGATGGCTTTCTTCAGGGGACTCAGCATCAAAGAGGAAATTTTAAGAGGCCATGCCTTCCCTCACCCAGAGTTTCAGACTAGGTTCTCACTGATAAGTGCAAGGACGCCAGTGAGCAAATGTTCACTTATTCATTCAACAAACACCTTGTCCCATCCTGGGCTAGGGACTGGGATCCAGAGCTAGTCAGGACTAGGCTCTCACCCTCCCAGTGCTCACGTTCCAAGGGAAGATGGACCCATCAACATGGCAACGATGAAGGCCGCACAGTGTGTGCTGGGGTGTGAGAACGCCATGGAGGCCGAGGGTGGGGATGGTGGGGGCAGGCTCACAGATGGGCCTGAGTGATGAGTAAGTTTTCATTCACCAGGTGGGAGGGGAGGAGAAGGGCCTTCCAGACAGAAGCAGCAGAAAGTGCCAAGGCCAGAAGGGGTGGACAAGCCCAGGTGGGCCGGGAAGGGCGTGCAGGCCTGCCGGTGATTCGGGTTCAGGGAGTGGCAGGGGCTGATGGAAGGGAATAGGGGCTGGACTTTCTGGAACAAGAGGGCACTGCCAATGGGCCTCCTTCCGGAAGTGATGGACCACAAGGGTGTGTTTTCCCAAACACACTGCTCTGGAGGCGCCATGAAATGATGCAGGAGGCAGAGCCTGGAGGCAGAGGGACTCCTCAGCCTCAAACATCAGCCCAAATCCTACCAGCCTCCTAGGGCCCGGGAGCCTCACCTCCCAGGGAGCCTTCCTCACACACCACCTGCAGGGAGCTCCCCGCCTTCGAGTGCTCTTGCAGACACTTGGCACTCAGTCTTGTTTCCCCAACAAGCCCGGAGCTCTTAGACAGTGGGCTGGGCCAGGTTTTATACCTTCCCGACATCCGCCTCCCAGGTCAGAAACTTCAGAAAACACGGTGACTAAGAGCCTTAGCCGGGAATAAGGGCAAAGCCGGGCAGGCGTCCTCCTGAACGGGAGGATGGGGCAGTGCTGGAGGGAAGAAGGGGTTCCCACTCGGAGGTCCCCCCATGAGCCGTGTGAAAGCACCAGGCTCTCCTGGGTTCCCCAATGCCCTGTGGGTGCTGCTCACCTTCCCGCTGTGCCCAGGCCAGGGCCTCCCGCTCCCTCCGCAGCAGGCGGCACAGTCGGTCCCCCAAACCACTCAGAAGGTATTTGGCGAGGCCCACGCTGGGCCCGGCCTTCGGGCCAGAGCCTCCTCCCTCCTCAGAGCTGGCTGCTGAGTCTTCCTCCTGCTGTTCCCCTCCCAGAGACAATCTGGAGACAGGGCAGAGGAAGGTGAGGAGGGAGCCCCGAGCAGGAGGACGTGGGGACATCCAGGGGCAAGGGCTCACCTGGGCACTTGCTGGGAGGGGCAGGCCAGCCCTCCCACCTCTCCCGCTGCCTGGGCACAGCTTTGGCACTGAGCAATGCCTGCTGGGGGAGCTGAGCAAGGTGTATCCTGACGCCCGGGGTCCTGCAGGCCGGCCCTGCCATCTCGGGGTCCTGAGAGGACAAAGTAGCTGGTCAGGGGTCCGGGCCTCCCTGGGCTTGTGCAAACCCCCAGACCCTGCCTCAGCCCCCAGCTGTCCACACGCAGAACCAGCCTAGTCTTTAGGCCCAGGCCCCCGAGGCCTGACTTGGAACCAGTGAGAATGGACCAGGCAGCTAGAAGCTTCACAAAAAAAGCCACGAGAGGAGTTCGACGACATCCTGACATGACTGATGGGACTGAGAGGAGGGTCAGGTGTGCCGAGTCCAAGGCCGGGGCAGCTCGGGTGATGGTCCTGACCCAGTGCAGGATCCAGACAGTGCAGACTTTGGATAGCTCCACCATGAGCTTAGCAATGCCGCTGGCTGGGTGACAGTGTGAGGAGACAATCCCAACGTGGACGGACGGAGGGCGCCGGAAGGTGAGAAGGCCGGAGAGTTTCAACACAGACCACAGGTGCAGTAACCCAAGAAGGCTAAGAGGTCAGCGGCTTCCCAGCCCAGGCGCACGCAGGCCTACGAGAGTGTGGACAGACCCGCACCAGGTGCAGGGCGCTGGGGCCATTGAGAGAGTCCCCATCCAGACCCAGCAGTTCAGGGGGCCAAGAACCTGAGGTGATCCCAGGGAACTGAGGCTGGGGCTGGCAGCGCCCGAGCGTTCCTCCGTGAAGGGCACAGTGTGACAGAGGGGTCCGAGATGTGCCCAGAGCATCAACACGGGCAGAGTCCAAACTGAGTTTCCATGATCCAGCTGGCTCACAGAGTTGTTTGTTCCTGAAGCAGGACAAGGGGTCCCTCTCCCGAGGGACAGACCATCATGAAGGTGAACATTTATTGGGTGCTAAGTGGCAGGAATTTTTCAAAGCCTTCTCTGTGCATTTTATCATTTAATCTTTGCCGGAGTCTTTATGAGGTAGGTGTCATCTTTACCCCATTTCATACATGAAGAAACTGAGGCGCAGAGAGGTGAAGCAGCTGGCTCAAGGTCATGCAGCTACCAGTCAGCAAAGGCAGGACCCAGGCACTCTGACTTCAGAGCCCAAGCTCTGAACCATGTCATTACACGGCCACCAACACACCAGGGCTTGGGAGGAGGCAGACAGAAATAGAAGCCACTTGCTTGAAGGCCCGGGCCTGTAGATGCTGAGGCCCTCCCCACAGATGCTGGTCCGACCCACTCATAAAGGACCTCTGACCCCACCTCCTCGCAAAGCTCCTCTCCCTGCCCCCTCCCAAGCAGGGCCCACGCAGCCCTTCCCCCGCCCCTTACCTCTGCGGTCAGCACGCTGTTCTGCCTCCGCCTTGTTGCCCAGTGATGAGTCCAGGACGTCCTGCCCTGCACTGCCTGGGAAAGGGTCAGGGGGGCGCTTGGCGGCTGGGCTGCCCGCCACTCCCTGGACCTCAGGGCTACTTGCCCTCTTGAGGGCCTGAAGCGGGGCAACTGGACTCTCCTCATCTCCAGGGCAGCCTCCTGGGCACCCAAACTGCTCAGAGTGTCTCGTGAGCCACGTCTTCTTCAGCTTGGTGTGGTGGTTGGGCAGACAGGCCCGGGGCCCAGAGGCCTTGTTTGCTTCCTCGATGGATTCGCTGGACCCCCTCGTGCCCCCCTCCAGGCCCTCCTGGCACTTCCCACAAGGGCCAAGGCCTCCATCTCCAGCAGGTGGGTGGGATGAGTAACAGCCCACCTGGGTGGCGGGAGGCCCAGGAGAGGGGCACCTTGATGTGGTTGATGGCCTCAGCTGGTACCCAAGGCCCCCACCGCCCGGTACAGTCCAGACGTTGCCAAGAGTATGAACAAGGCCTGGGGGACAAGTGGGCCAGGGGGTCCGGGGAACAGTGTCTGGATGCCCCAGGAGAAGTGGGCAAAGATTCTGATGCCTGCCGAGGCCCGTCTCTCCATCCCTCGGGTGGAATGAAGGGCACTCTGCCTCCCCACTTCTCTGGAGAGGCCCACCAGGGGCTAAGCCCAACAACCCAGGTTCCACAGTTGCTAATGGCTCCTTCGCCAGCCTGAGAATACTCGGATCCTTATGGTAAAAACCCTGAAGAGAGGAGAAAGGGTTAAGAGGGTGCTGACTTTGGTTCCCAGTGCTTAAAAAGAAACGGTACACACTGAAGGCCAGTAGGTATGTGCCTGTTTGGCCTTACGGGTTGTGAAAACACTGAAGAACTCACATCTCACATACTGGTTAATAGGCACTGCTCCTCCTACATGCCACCCCCCCTGCCCTGGCCACGCCCCGGGATTTCTCAGACCTCCCTGCCATCCAACAACTAAAGGGCCACCAGGATCCCTCCAGATTGTTTGATGCCCTGGACCATGGCGGTTTTAAATAGCTTAGATCTCATCCCTGGGCATGGGGGTTGCCTGTGGGGGAGGTGTCCTAGACCCAGACCTAGGACTGCCTGCACATCTTCCCAGATACAAGGCTTTGTCTGCCCCCCTTTCCCAGAACAAGACACACATTCTGAGGCCCCAACTCCCAGGGCCTGTTCTGAGTGGACAATGGATGAGTCAGTCCCTGAAACAGCCCGAAGGCAGGGGAGGCCTAGTGAGATGGAGGTGCTCAGAAGAGGAATTCCTTGGCCTTGACTGTGTCTGAGCTCACAGGCTCCTCTCTTTGGGCGCTGCCCTATTTTGTCATCAGAATGGACGGGCAGTGTGGTGTGGCCCTGACAGGGCTGTGTGAGGACCACTGAGCTACCTTGCGTGGCCTGCTACAACACTCACCTTGCTGCCTAAGCTGAAAGCAGAGGGCACTTTGGGCTGGCCCTCGGGGTACACCCAGGGGTGCGGGGCCAGGGGCCAGTCACATGGACGCTCTGGAGGCAGGCTGGACACTAGGTAGGGTGGTAAGCAGGTGGGCACCCAGAAGGGAGCTCGCTCCAAGATCTTGGTCTCCAGCAGGAAGGGGCAGTGCAAGGGCCGGAAGGCCACAGGGTCACTTTTTGGATGGCCACTGCTATGCTCAGGAATCAGGGGGCCATAGCGAGGCGGGCATGCTGACCCATATAATGCCAGTGGATGGGTGAGCATCGCCTCTTTCCAGCGCAGCCCCTCCTTGCCACTCAGCCAGCTGGCCTTCCTCTCCCCATTCCGGGGACCGTCACCCTCCACCAGTGGGAGTGTGTCCTTGGGGCCCTGAGGGAAGCCAGGGGGAAGCCAGGAGTTTGGGGTGCTCAGGACACCCCTCCAGAAGGGAGCAGGCTCTCCCAGGCACAGTGCCCCATGGCGCAGGCCGTCTCGTGGCAGGGCATTCGGCTCTCGTCCCATGATGCCATTCTCAGGGGCTGTCTTCTCCCAGGCTGGGGTATCCTTCAGGAAGCTGGGCGTACTCTCCATCACTCTCCTGCCCTCATGGGCTCTCCCAGAGGGGGTCCCTGCAGCATAACCACCAAAATATGAGCTTCTTAGGCATCTGCCCTAAGCACAGAGTGGGTACCGCCCTGGCAACACCAAGGCGGCTCAAACCAGTAAGGCAAGTGCCAACCCACAGCTGGGATCCACGCTGCCTGCCCACATGTGGCTTGAGCACCCGCCTGGGTGGGATGCAGCCGTGTAAAGGGCCTTCCCTACCCCCAAACACCTGGGATTTGACAGCCCTCCTGAGCCAGAGCCCCTCAGCAGAGACTGCTGGGTCTATGACATGGGTCACAGAGCCTGGAACCTCGACGCAGGCCCTGGGGAAGGATGAGGACAAGACCCCAGAGGTTGAGCTGGGTGGAAATCGCTGTTCTGGGGACAAGAGGACTGGATCTGGGCCCTGCCTCTGCCACTGTTGTGTCACTTTGGGCAAGTCTCATCACTCCTCTGGACCTCAGGTGCCATTGTATATATAAAACAGGTCTTGGAAAGCGGGGGTCCCAGAGGCCTCTTCCAAACTGCAGTCTGTTTCTGGGGGTGCTGCTTGCCCTCCCCCCACCACTCAGCTCCACCCAGGCTTATAGGGGTGGGACATGCAGGCTGGGCAGGCTGGAGTCACTGGGGAGAGCCTCCAGGCAGGGCTGGCTGGTACTGCTTCCCACACCTGGACAGCCGGCTCTGCCTCTTCCCAGCACTCTACAGTTTCTTGGCTTCCGAAGGAGTCCCAGGACGCCCGCTGAGTACGGGCATCTCCACCATGCCCCCAAGGGAGGGAGTGGGCCAGCACAGGAGAGGAGGATTAGAGACCTCAGCTGGGATGGGCAAAGCTACCCCACTCCAGTTGGCAGTGCCAGAGCCACCAGTGGCCACAGTAACCGTAGCCTGGCGGGGGGGGGGAGGGAAGGAGGCGGGGAAAGCGGGCTGCATCGCAGACAGAGGCAAAGGAGGGAAAATTGAACTAGCGTGAGAAGGACCAGAATGACAGGTGGCACTAGAGTGACAGTGCTCCGTCTTCGTGGCCCCTTGGGTGAAGGCCCAGGCCGAAGCCCGGGGGACAGAGAGCTCCCGGGTTTTCTGGGGCCACCGCTCCAACACGGCCAGGACCCGTAGGGCACCTCAAGGTTCGGATGTGTGGCCCAGACCAGAGGATCACGGGGAGCTCATTCCTTGTGGCGGCTCGGACCCAGCTAAGTGTACCCGAAGGCGCGCCCCTGGCGCCGCCTCTCGGCGCTTACCTGGGCTTCACGGGCCAGGTGCGGCTCGGGCAGTGGTCCTCGGGGCCGGCGTCGGACGCTCGCTCCCCATGGGCTGGCTCCGGGCCCTCCCGGCCGGCTGGCGAGGCCTCGTTGCCCCGCGCTCCGTGCTCAGCGCGCTGGCGCTCTCTCTCCCCCGGGGCAGCGGGAGCGCTCTAGGGCCGCAGGTTGGAGGGGTCGGACTCCGGGATCTGCAGGATGCGGCACACGGCGCGGATCGGCCGCACCAGCTTTTGGGCCGAGGCAGTGGGTTGCGCCATGGGACGCGGAGACTCCGTGCTGCGCCGCGGGGAGGGCCGGGCTGGGGCTAGGGCGCGGTGTCCCCGGAGGGCGAGAGGGAGCCGGGCCGGGGGGAACGCGCGCCCCGGGTCGGAGACCGCCGAGTGGGGGAAAGGCCGAGGGGCCGGGGGAGGGGGTCGTGCCTGGAAGGGGGCGCCGATCCTGGAACCCAGGCGAGAACACCAGCAAGGGCGCGACGCGGTGCAGCGCGGCTAATGGAGGGAGAGCGCAGCAGGACCTCTGATCGCCATCGCCAGACGCGCAACTGAGAGTGAGGAAGCTGCTCCGCCGGTTTCCTCCTCCAGCACCCTGCGGGAAACAGGAGCCCGTGACTCGGCGGCCCCGCCTGGGCCTGCCCCCTCCCGTGCCCCGGGGGCTTCCGCCAACGCCCCGGCGATGCCACCGGCTGCGCACGGGGAGAATGAGCCCTTTGTTCCCCCCTCCCCCCGCGGCACCCGGGCGCCTGCCGAGAGAGGCTCCCCGGGGGCAGCGTGCCAGCTTCCCAGCCGCCCCACCCTCCCGTGGGCCCGGCCCCGGAGCCTGGCAGGCGGGCAGCACCCCCACTATAGGTACCAAGCCCGGGAACTGGAGCAAAGGGCGGGAGGGGCCGGACCAGGCCACTGTGGGGCGGGGTGCCCCCTGGGGTGCTAGGGCAAGCGGCTGCGAGGGGGCAGTGCCAGAGCTGGCAGGGGCACTCGGGTTCTCACGGGTCAGTGATGGGCACTCAGACCCACGCCAGCCGGCCCCGTGCCTGCTGGACCACTGCTCCGGGTCCTCTCCAGCGCTGGTACATGGGCACACGCCGCGGGCGGTGTCTGCGCTGCCTCCTCCTCACCTGGCCAAGCTGCTCTTCACCTTCTGACCCCAGCCCCCTCCCACGGCCCAATGGCACAGTTTCCTGTGTTAGGCATTCTGACAGGGCCGAGGCTCTCGTCTGCCCTGCCTGCGCTAAGGGCCTCGGTCCCACCAAGTGTCTGGGCGGAGGTGGGTCCAGGGGGTCTGCCCCATCCCTGTTCCTAGTGCTTCCAGGCCCCGCACTGGAGAGGAGCCGATGGGAGTGGCTCCTGGGAAGGAACAGAGAGGAGGAGAGGAAATGGGAAAGCAGGGCACCCTCCACCCGAGGAAGCATCCCGGCTCCTCTGCGGGGGTGGTTCCAGAGCACAGACACAAACAGACAGATTCAAACACACACAGACAGATTCAGACACACACAGAAACCACACGCCCAACGGGCGCTTCCCGGCCCCTCAGGCACCCACCTCCCACCCGAGGTTCCCCTGCTTCACCCACCCGGACAGAGGCAGTGGCACCCCGCCCACTCCAGCCCATCAAAGGGATGGTTTCTCTGATGCCCAGCTGGGTCCCAGGTCACACCACCCTGGGAGAAGCCCCCCCCCCCCCCGCAGGAGACCGAAGGGTAGGCAGGGGGTTCTTTCAGCAGCTGAGGGAAGAGGAGGGTCCGGAGGAGAGGAGGCTGAAGGGGCTGGCCCCAGCAGGACTTGGATCAGGTTGGCTTGGATTCCCTCTGCCCCACCGGGCTCCCCCTCCCCCAGGCCAGTTTTGTGGCTGGGCAAGCTGGTAGGGGTTGTTTACTTGACTGAGTTATTAACACTCCCTTCCTCCCCCAGTTCCCCTGAGGGGTGGCCAGACCTGAGTGTGCCAGGGGCAATGATCGTGGAGGGTCTACTATCAGCTGCAAGCGAGCCTAGCTCCCACTCCTAAGCTGGCTCCAGGGTGCAGATGGGGGCTGGGGTGTGCCTGTGGTCCCCCATCTGTGTCCTCCGGCAGCTGAAGCCTGAAGCTTGTGGGAGAGTGGGGGGGGGGGCGCGGGGAGTGGAGATTCCTGCGGCTTGGGCCTCGAAGAGGCTGGGCAGGGTGGTGGGAGCCTGGGCTGTTGGGGTGGGGGGGAGGGCTAAGGGCCTGTCACTGTCACCCCCAAAGGGGATGGGAACTGTCCCAAGGGAGCAGGAACAGATACCTCCCTCCACCCCACCCACCCCAGTTGCCATGTCTGCTTTGTCAGGTCACAGTCTCTGGATTAGACCAGGACTCTCAGGACAGGCTTCTGAAATGCCCAGGGGGGTCACAGGGGTGAGGTCAGGGAAGAAGCCCCTTTCCCCCTCACCCAGCACCCCATCCTGCTCCGCGGCCCATGCCATAGGCCCACAGAGCCCTGGTAGCCTGAAGACTGAGCAGAGCTGAGGAGACACACAAAAGGCACAAACACAGAAGGAAAGCCACGCAGCATGTGGACAGGGTGCTGGACTGATGGACAAAGGCAAGCTGACCAGAACCCCCAGACACGCATGGGCCCACCCTGCCCCACGACAACCCCTCACACACTGCCACACGCAACACACGCAACACACGGAGACACACATTCATGCTGACAAGCGCAGCAGCACTCACAAGCCAGTGCCCTCACGCTGTCCCCAGAGCCCCTTACCTGGGCAAGCACAGTGCCCCTCGGGTGGAGCAGCCCCCTGCCCAGGGGAGGGCAGCAGGCGGGGGCGGGGGAAGAAGCCCCGGAGAGTCAGGCCAAGCTGCCACTAATCCGGGCGGGGAGAGGGGGGGCACCCACGTCAGAGCGGGGACTGCCGGGTGGAGGGCATCTGAGGACATCCCCTCCCACACACGCGGCCGTCTGGGCACCTAGCCCTATTTCCCCAGCCCCTCCATCCTTCAGACAGCTGAGGCAGGGCTCCCCCACCCCACCCCCCACCCTCATGGCAACGCCTGGGGCGGGGGCATGGGGGGGAACAGGGCAAATTCTCCCAGGACCTGGGAGGAGGGGAGAGGAAGGGAAGTGTGGAGATGCTTCTGGAGCCTGAAGGAAGAAGCTCTGCAGCAGATGCCCCCGAGTCCTCTCTCACCCACCCACCCACTCCTGGACCTAATTCCTCTTCTCAGTCCTTGCCTCCCCACCACCCCTCTCCCTCCCCCTTCCCTCAGGGCACTCTAACCACCTGGCAGAGAAAGCTACCCTTCTGCCCTGCTCAGGGCCTCTGACCTAGTGGCTTCAACTCTGGGCAGAGGGCATCCTCCTCCTGCCCGGCTTCTGCCCCCCTATCCAACTACTGGGCATACCAGTCCTGGTGCTGGATGGGGCACACGGGGCGAAGACCTGAGTGCTCATCTCTTCAACCCCCTCAAGGGTGAGGCAGTGCCAGCCAGGACTCCCCAACTCAACTCCTGGGCCAGGGTTGTGGTGAAATGAGGGGCTAGCTACACTGCCACCACTGAGAGTGGCAGCTAAAAATACAGCAGTGGGGCCAGTGCACATAGAGGCCAGAGTCGGGGAAGGGGGACCAGGACATGGAGGGCTGCAGGTGGGAGGAGAGCGGCTGAGAGGCAGGGAGACTGAGGAGCCAAATGCAAGGTCCAGGGGAGGTGGAGCAGGGGGAGGCGGGGAAGGGAAGGGCACCTGCCCTGGGCACTTGAAGGCAATGGAGAGGCCCTCAGGGGCAAGGTGGGCCAGGAGGCCGAGGAGACCAGGGCACCAACCAAACGGGGCTGGCACCTGCGCCACGCAGAGGTGTGTGCCTTCCAGGGGGCTGAACTAGGTTGCTTCCTCCGGTGCCAAGCAGCGAGTCTGGCACATCTGTGCTTCAGACCAGCCCTACTCCTGCCTGGGAGGCAGTGGGCACACTGATGGTTAATGGACGGCTGGGGGTCGTGGGCAGGCCAGAGAGGGTAAAGGCACCCGTGCAGAGGGAGGCAGTGCTGGCAGATGCCTCGATCCTCAGAGGGAACAGGCAGGCTCGGAGGGGAGTCCAGCCCACACCCAGTGCCCCGGTCTCAGGAGCACTTGCGTGCTTGGCCAGAAAAGCCCCAGAACCTGGAATTCTCTTCAACCCTCCCCTCCGGCCCCAAGATGTCTTGGAACCCACACAACTGCCTCAGCCGTTGGCCAAACATGTGTCATAGAGACCTGCTGTTTTCAAGGTTCTGTGATGGGCACCAAGGAGGCGCGGCACAAAGATGGAAGCAGGGCCATCCACCCTCCGAGAGCTGATGCGCAGCCAGCGTGCTTGCTCCTTCGCCAGCAGGCCCTGTGCTGAGAACCGGGGGGACTGCCTGAGTCCGGGTGTGAATGGAGCTTCTGAGAGGAGACACCAAGCTCAGACGCCAGAGAATAAGTGCGCCTTCCCGTGCACGACGACATTTCACTCTGGCTAAACCACCATTTGTTCCTGGCTGGGGTACAAACGTGGCTAAGATGCCAGGCTGTTCTTTATGAAGTTACGATGCAGTAGGGGAGAAATGCAATGTGCTCAAGGCAAAAATAGAAGTCAGTACAAGCACAGAGATGGTGCGGTCTGGATGAGCACTCAACTCCAAGGGGGTGCCTAGAGGGCTGCCTGGGGGAGGGGAGGTCTGAGTGCGCTTCCAAGGGCAAATAGCAATAGAATAGTGAGTGGGGTGGGGGAGGAAGAGCATGTCAGGAGACCAGCATGGAGCCACGTGACAGTCCAGGTTGACAGGTAGAGAACACAAAGCAATTTGAGTGTAAGGGAGGCCCGCTGGGAAGGGAGAGCGATGGACACACCAGCATAGCCCACAGCATTCTGTGCCCAGGATGGGGTGGGCAGGCCAGAGATCAGGAGGCTTAGGAGCTCGAGAAGGGGTTCCCAAGTCAGGGGAGGCTTCTTAGCCAAAGCAGGTCTTGAAGGAAGGTCATGACAGGCCGGGAAAGCCTGTTTGCAGGGCCGGAGATTCACTCAGCAGGAGCGAAGGTCTGCAAGCTGATGCTGGAATGAGTGACATGCTCAGGACACAGCAATGCGAGCGGCATGACTGAAGGCAGGCGTTGTGGGGCCACGGGCCGGCAGAGGCTGCGAGGTGAGGTGTGGATCACGGACCTGAGACAGCAGCACCGTCGCCCCAGGGGCCCAAGTGACTCTGCGGCTCACTCTAAGGCCCCAACCTAGGCATGAAGGCAGGGGAAGCCCCGCTCCCACGAAAGCTCCCTCACCCCCCCACCCTCACCCTCTCCCAGCTCACCTTCCCTTGGAGTTTTTGCTTCATTTTGCTTTAGTCATCACCCTGCCATTCCCCTCTACCAAAGCCACTTCTGGGCAGGTTTGCATCAGGAGATGCGACCCCCACCCACAGGTAGCACGGTCGTGGACAAGTTGCTTCACCTCTCTGAGTCTCGCTTTTTCCATCTGTAAAATGAGTATAACCTACTACCTCAGACTTGTTGGGAAGATTCAAGGAAATCGTCGCTGTCGAGTGCCCAGCACAAGGTGGGGTGCACACGAATGTTTGATACATCCTAGTCTCCTTCTTGCCTCCTAAGCAAGAAACATCTCTAATTTACTTTAGTTATGCACAGTGTGGAAGCACGCTGACTTTGGAGCCAGACTGCCTGGTTCAAAGCCCAATTCTGCCACTTGCTGTGTGACCTCAGACAAATTACCTGCCCTCTCATGCCTGGTTTCCCATTTGTAAAATGGAGATTATAATAACAGTGTGTGCCTCGTGAGATGGCTGTGAGGATTAACTTAATATGTCAGGGGCTTAGAGCAGCACCTGCTGGGGTGGCAACATGCCTGATACCTGGTGGATACTTAATAAAGATGTTTTGAATGAATAAATGAAGAGATAAGTCAACACCATGGTGCAAGGGAATGCCAAGATAGGATGTCACGGAACACCGAGATGTGAGGAGCTAACCACCGCCATCCCACTCCCGAAGTTGAAGCTCCTCCCCCAAATAAAACCTGGCTAATCCCACACCAAGAGTTAATCCACACTGCTCAGATCACTCCCCGTGGGGTGGGAGAGGGGAGCAGCCTTGGGACACTGCAGTGAGACCAGCTTCCAGGGCAGCAGAGGGCAAAGCCTGACTGGCTGCCCCAGGGTTAGGGGAGGGGATGGAGGGGAGCCAGCCCAGGCACAGGGCCTGAGTCCGGGACAACACTACAACACAGGAGACTCCATGTGGATGGGGCAGGCTGGGGACCAATGACCTGAGCAGCAGGGAGCAGTGGGGAGGGCCATCAGAGGCCAGGCCGGAGTTCTGCAAGGCCCCTCCAGCCAACCAGTGGCCAGGCCTTTGCAGGGCACATCTCTGGCCAGCCTCCCTTTGAGCCCCACCCTCCTTGACCTGGAAACTGGGGGCAGCCCAGACCCTGGCAGCTGCTGCCCCCTAGTGGCCACTCTACAGAGGTGCAATGCTCCCAATGTTAACCGAGTGTTTATAGAAACTCAATGTCGCCCAGGTGCCCCTGAAGGAAATCAGCCTCGCCAAGCCCATGAAGGAAGTCAGACTCCCCAGGTGCATTCTGTGCACAGTTCCAGCTAACCCCTACGGGAACATCGGGAACATGGCGCTGCCCAAGCCCCCTCCGGACCTGCGTTCCCACTGGTTTCTCCACCTACCATCCAGTGCACCTTGCAGTCAGGGCCGAGCCCACCGTCTCCTCGCGGCAGTCTTCTTAGGCTCTGACCTCTCAGAGCTAGTCCCCCGCTCTCCCATTTGTGTTCCCAAGGGTCTCCAAGAGCTTTCTGTGACAGCACTTGCCACACCAGTTCTTTATCAATGGTTGTCTCCCGCAGAAGAGTGGGCCCCTCTGGCAGTCTGACTGTCCTTTAGCCCTCTGCCTAAGCTGTTTAATAATGTATGCTGTGAAGACTGGGGGTACAAACCAGGAGAAACAGGACACTGTCACATATTTATTTATCAAATCTTGCACAAACCTGACCTCATTCACCAACACAAAACACACAACCAGGACACACACACGAGGCCTTGGAGAAGGCTGTCAAGTACTTTGAAGGACAGGAAGGAATGAACACAACTAGGTGGGCTTTGGTTTCATTTGCAGGGGCCTGGGGAGGGCTCTGGTCCCATCCCTGCGAAGGTAGAGGAATGAGAAAGACTATAAATAGAACCCTGGGCCCAGCTGGCTTTGGTACATTTCAGGTCATCCCTGTGCATGGCCCCAGCAGCCACTGCCGCCAACAGCAGGAGTCAGGAGGGCAGAGCCCAGGCAGCTGGTGAAGGCAGGCCCTACATGCAGCCAGAGGGCCCCTTCAAACAGCCCCCGGCGCCCTGTAGAGCACGAGGTAAAACTGGGCTGGCTCTGCAGACCCTAGCTGCCCACGTCTGAGGGCACAGTCTTTTTCCTTGTCCGCACCTTCAGGGAGCGCGAGGTGCCCTGTGGGGGAGAGAGCAGGCACGCCATGAGGTCCAGGCTGAAGCGCCAGGCAGCCCACCTCCCCCTTGTCTTTTTGCCACTGACCTCTCTCACCAGTGGTTTCTTCTTGATGGTTCGCAGGCTCTGGCTGCGGCTCAGAGGCTTGTCTCGGGGCCGGGGTGGCGGCTGGGGCACTGCTTCTGTATCTGACCAACACTCATCCTCAGTGTCAGTGTCCTGCAGGCCCCCTGCTCTGTACCCTGTGTGGAGAAGAGGGAGGCCGAGGGGGCAACATCGGGCATTTACAGTCCGAAGGCCTCGGCTGAGCCTTGGGGGGTGCCAGCCTTCTTGGGACATCTCTGAGTCCCTCTGCCCACTCACCGATGGGTGGTCTGTGGCGGGGCATCTGGTCCTCCAAGTAGAGGGGGTCCTGGTAGTTGGGGGCGTGGGTGTCGGGGATGGAGCGCAGGTCCTGCATGGAGAAGCTGCGCAGCCTTCCGGCCAGTGCATCCTGACTCTGCAAGGAAGGGGGAGTGGCAGGTCACCTGAGGGAGGGCCGGGGCTCCTAGCAGGAAAGGGCCTTAGCCAGGGCAGCCGCCCAGGGAAATCAAGGCTGGTCAGAAGGCAATCACTGGGGCAAAGGCCTCAGTCTTGAACGCGACTCGACAACCTTCTAGTCCCAGGTCTTTGTGGCACCACCGGGAAACTAAAGTGCAGAGAGCAGGAGCAGCTGCTCACGGCCAGTGTCAGAGCCAGGAAATGCGAACTTCCAGCTCCATGCTCTGCCAACACCTGTCACCTCTCACCCCCGTTCCCTGGTATGGACAGCTGCTACCCCTGGGCTCCCCGACAGAGAGCTGAACTTGCCCAAAAGGCACTGGGGATGGGAGTGGGAGTCTGATGAAGGGTGGGGCCCCGGGGCACCTTGGCGGCGGCCTGCACAGCGGCGGTTGCGGCAATGTTGAGGCCTCGCTTCCCGAAGCTGAGCATCGTCTCGTAGCTGCGCTCCTTGGCCTGTACAATGTAGGTGTCGATCTCCTACAGACCAGGGCACAGAGAGCTCAGAGGACAGTCCCGGCCACTCCTCCTCTGCAGACCCACAGAAGTCACTGAGTGCCACACCTCCCAGCCCACCCCCACCCACAATGGGCCAGCAACCACCACACCAAGAGCACCCAGTCCCACCCTGCAATGAACAGCCGTGCTCCAGCCTCCTCCCCACATTCCCAAACCAACTTCCAGCTGACTTTTCGCTCTCTCAGAGGCTACTCAGGTGTTCCCCAGAAGAGGAAGCAGGCTAGGCTCTGTCAAGGTCCCACAGACCAGCACTGGAACCTAGGTGTCCCCCAGTGTCCTGAATTCTGAGCCCAGGGCCCTTTCCCTCACACCCACCGTTATGCTTCATCCCTGCTCCCCCCGGGGTACCTTCTCATGGCGAGACAAGGATGGGTGGACAAACTTTCGGTAAAGAAGGCTGGCTCCTTTGGTGTGGGGCGAGAGCAGCCATAGTACGAAGGCCATCTTGATCTCATAGTAGAAAGGGAACCTGTCCGAGCACAGGGGGGTAAGGTCAGCCACAGGACCAGTGTGAGGGTGAGACCTCTCCTCCCGCGGCCCACACAGCCCCTGCACCCATACCAGGAAATGAAGATGTCTGAGAAGGTCTCCACTGCCATGAAGAGTGCAAAGACGATCCAGTACATCATCCACCGGACCTGGGGGAGGGTTGGGGGGGGCGGGGCGCAGTGGTCAGAGGTCAGTGCTTGAGCCTGCAGAGCCAACTCCTCTGTCCTGGGCTGATCCAGCCCTTGGATGCCAGAGAGCCTGTCCTGCTGCATTCCCCTGGCACCTGGATGGCCCTAGAGAGATGCCTCTGAGAAACTGCCACTCATTCCTGCACCAGCCCCAGCCCCAGCGGGCTTCACCCACAAGTTTCCACACAGGCACCTCCATAGCCTCTCCTCCATCCACACTCACTCTGCTCAGGATCTGTGAGCCATGTATGCCCCTGGAGGAGGGGGAGGCCAGTTCAGACTCTCTCTACCCCCCCCCAAGTCCTACCATACCCCCCACCTGAGCCAACCGCCACACTCACATATTCACGAATGTTCTTGGTCTTCACAGCCTTATAGGAAGCATAAGCTGGATACAGCATCCCAAACACCAGCCTGGAAGAGCAGCCGAAAAAAAACAGAGGGGGGATGTGAGGGGTGCCATGCCCTGCCCTGCCCCCCACAGGTGGCCACCTCCCCCATGGGTTCAAGGTGACAGTGCCTACCCTGTTCTTCCCGCTTGGCTTGCACAACCTGCATCTGAGTCAGTGCCCTGGAGGCCACCTCCCCACCCTGCTGTTTACAAACACCCCAAACACCTGTCCAGGCCTGCACAGGGGCCCATAGGTGCATGGGTACATAGAGCCACTGAACAAGGTGGGTTGGAGGCAGGCTTCTGAGAGCACCTCCCTGCCCTGGGACACGCAATCGGGCCCAGGGCCACCCGACCTGACACTGCCAGGCTGCAGACAGGGATATTCAAGGCAGGTACTGAAGTACTGAAAGGCGAGGGACAGAATAGGGAAGTGAGGCGGGGAGGTGGGGGGGGGGTGAGTCATGTGACTGCTCAGATGGGAAGTAGGCACCTGGATTCTCCTCCCACAACACCTGGTGCTGCCCAGGGGCTTAGGGCCCGCCTGTGGTCTTCCACCCCGGGCACCGGTCTGCATCTGAGTCAGTGCAGGAGGGGTCGCCATCACCCTAGGAGGCTGTGGCGGCCAGGGCGACAAGCTCGCGGTGCCCGAGGCCGCGCGCAGGCCCGCAGATCCGTTAACCATTGCGGTGAGTGCCGGGGGGACGGTGGGACGGCCTCAGGAAGACCCCTTTCCCACCCAACATTCCCAGGCGCCCCCCAGGGCGGGCTGGCCCCGGGGAGAGCGGCCATACTCACACCACCAGGCGGCAGATCATCCAGGACACCATCCTGCAGCCCCACGGCAAGGCGCCCAGCGAGACGCTCCGGCGGGCCTGGAGGGGACGATCTGCGGAGCGCGGGGCCGGGCGGGCTCTCGGACTGCCCCAGCGGAGGCGGGCTGGCCGGCGGGGCGGGGAGGCCGGACCCCGAGGAGCCTCTTGGAGCCTCTCGGAGCCTCTCGGAGCCGGAGAGCTCGCTCCTGCGCAACGCCCGCGGCCCGGCGGTTACGGCGACGACCCGCACCTCCAGCCGCGGAGAAGCGGGAGCGCGGCCCCGGGCGGGTGCGAGCCTCGGGGTCCCTGGGCCGCAGGCGCCCGCTCCAGCTCGGGGCGGAGTTTGCAACTCACTTGAAAGTTGCACGGAACCGGGATCTGCCCAACCCCGGGCCGCGGCGCACGGCGCAAGCGCGGAGCGGCCCGAGGGGGCGGGGCGAGGTCGGGGGGCGCGGCCTGCGCTTGAAAGGGCGGTGACCCCCCCGACTTGCGGGCGGGGCCCGGGTTGAGCAGCTGCCCTGATCCGGGAGCTTAGGGGCTGCGAAGCGAGGACAGAATGGGGGTGGGGGGTGTAGGTTGGGGGTTGCGGGGGAGGAAGCGAAGGAGGTTTGCGCTCCGGAGTCCCGGGGCTCATCGCTGCTCCCCCCTTGGCCTGGGCTTCCCCTCCGTAACACGCGGACGGGCGCGAGGCGGGTGCAGCCACAAGCCGGAAGGAGGCTTGTCGAGCGCCGGCAAATCGGGGTCTTACTTCACTGGGACAAGAGCCCACGACGGCCTCGGAGACGCCGAGCCGAACCGGGGGCAAGTAGGGAGGAGATGGCAGAGGGGACCCCAGGGACTGGTCACCCCCACCCGCCTCCCCGGGCAGAGCGGGCTGGGGGAGCTGACCTCGGGCTGGGTGCCTGGCCGGAGCCCAGCGCTGGGCAGGCTGGCGGCGAGGGGTTCTGGGCGGAGTCCCCAGCCCCCAGGCCTTCGCCAGAGGTTCGAAATTCCACCTGCTCGGGGAGGGAGGCGGATGTCTGGGAGAAGGTGAACGGCTCAAAAGCGAAGGCAAACTCCGCTGCTCCCGCGACTTGCCACGCGGGGTTCCACTCGCTGTGCCTCTCCTGCTTAGCGCCTCTCCCCCTCCCACACGCGGCGTCCCCTCTGCCGCAGGGGCTGGGGCCTGCAGAGCTGCGGAGGTGGGCAATGGGCAGCCATCACTTTTTATGAGAACCACATTGAACGCCCACCACCCCCTCGAAAGGATAAAATAGGTAATGATGGGGGCCGGGGAAAGTAGGCTACTTGGGAATAAACCAATAAAAACATATTGTGATTATACTTAATTATTATCATCATTTTTATTGGTGCTGGGAGTGAGAGCTAACAGTGAAACCAGCCCACGGGGGAAGCTCCCCTGGGGCCCTGCTGCCTCCCGCGCCTAACCACCCCCTCACCCTGGTCCTAGCTCCCACCCTGGCAGAAATAAGAAATGCCAAGGGCTGGTATCTCACCGTCCATCTCCAGGCAGAGCCCTCCTGGAGAGGAAAGGTGTGACTGGCTCAGTAGGGGGCCAGCTCAGGAGGAGTGGGGTGGGGGGGCGGGTTGCAAAAGAGGGAAGAGGTGTCCATGCTTTAGGAGCTGACTGTGCACATGCGAATCTCAGGTTCTCTGGTGCCTGTGGAACAACAGCCTTTCCCCACCAGCCGTCTTCACCTCAGCGTCGCAGGCTTCTCTCCACCCCCATTCGCTGGGGAAGAGCTGCCCACTCTAAGCCCCGCCAGCTGGGATGGTCTCTCACAGGGAGACTCCTGGTCCTGATGACTGTGCTTGGCGAGTCTAAGGGACAAGATGTGAGAAGTCTGCTGCTGAGAGCACGGCTCCGTGTGGAGGGGCACGAGGCTAGCCGCTGGGGGGTGTCACCCTCCTCAGCTTTGGCAGAGTAAGTGGACTCTGCCTCTCACGGCCTTTGGTTCTGAGCTGTTGACACAATCACCGGTTACACTGGGTTGCTAAGCAGCTCTCTGGAGACACAGATGCCCCCAGGGCAGGTGTAGAGAGCAGGGCTTTCAGGGAGAAAAGCCTCCATCTCTGGGAGGAGCCCTGGGGGCGGGGGGGGGGGGGGGGGAATGACCGCCAAAGTGATGTTTATCTTTTTACCGGGCAACAGACTGCCAACGGGTCTGGGAGACTCGACCCGGTGCACTCTGCCTGGCAACCTGTCCTTGCACAGCATGAGGGCCCGTTCGTTCCCCATATGGAAATTCAGGGCAAGCGTTCCCTGGACTGTGTGGCTGGTGGACCTGAGAGGTGCCTCCTAAGCCAGAAGCACATGGATGTGGTTTGAGGAGGTGGAAAGCCGCACACATCACCTATGAGATTCCCCGTTGTGAGGAGTGGTCAGGGGCAGGGTTGGCTGGGCCTTGGAGGCTAACAGGTAAGATGTAGGGCACAGGGGCCTTGAGACCAAGGATATCAGTTCTCTCCAAAAGGCACGCTTCTCCTCCCACAAAGCAGCCTCTCTGAGCCATCCGGGTCTCATACAGTCCCACAGGCCAATAAAAGTATACTTCTGTGGCAGACAAGCTTCGAAGGGCCTTGTGTACATCAATAGGCTATATATTGAAAGCATTTGCATTTCACACTAACCCTGTCAGGTAGGTATTACGACTATCCCCATCTTACAGTTAAGGGGGCACATACAAATAGGCTAAGCGATATGGTTGAGGTCACCCAGTGGTAAGTGGCAGAATCAGGATTGGACAAAGTCAGGTTTATTTCTGTGGTGCAGAAGCTCAGGCTCCAGGAAACCAGCCCACTTGCTTGAAATCTCACACCCAGGGCAAGGGTGGCAGGGATGACAGACATTTGCCCAGAGGGAGTGGGGAGGGGAGGGACCGCTGAGCTTGTTTTCAGTCATGTTGTTTGGCATTCACCTGACAGAGGCATAGACTCTGGTGACCCCAAGACTGTGATCTCCAGGAAAGAACACTCAGGCCATGAGTCAGCCCCAGGTGGTGGAGACTAGTCACACTCACCCAGCACCCGAGTGTCATCACCATGAGCTCCTGACCCCAGCACCAGCAGACTATGGGGGTGCCCACTCACTCCTCAGAGGGAAGGGAGCAGGGAAGAACAGGGTCTGAAAGCTGTCGCCAGCCCCTGCAAGCAGGAGGGACAGACAACATGCTATGTTCTTGATGAAACAGCTGCTGCTGACCGTTGCCACTGGACACCTGAAAGCTGGCAATGGAGTGGGAACTTTTTATTTGAAGCAAGTGAGTTATAGCATTGCCCCAAGTACCCCCCAGCCCCGGCCTCCTGCCACCAGAAGCCCCTCCCCATGCCTGCTCCACCACCTCCTGCCTCCTACCAGCTATCCCCAGCACACACCAGGGGGCAGCAGAAGCTTAGCTCCTGGGTGCCACTCCACAGGGCAGGCCCTCAAAGCTCTACCACCCATTTGCCCTGAAAGGCAGTGGCCCTGGGATGTGCATCTGGGGACTGGAGGGGTGCCAGAGCCTGGCTCTTCTGGAACCTACCCAGATGACTCGAGTGCTTGCAGGGTCCCTGGCCTGGCCAGCTCTGGGTCCTAGACAAAGGATCCAGCACAGCTCAGGGTCCATCCACATCGCAAAGGAGGGGCTGAACCTGGGGGCAGCGTGGATGTCTGAGGCTGGGGCAGCTACAGGAAAGAAAAGCAGAAAGCTTTGTCTGGGTAGTCTGCCCTCCATGCGGATAGGGTCAGAGAAGAAAACTCCAGTGAGATAAGAGCCAGCACTCAGGGGGAAGAAGTCTGGGTTTGCTAGGGGTGTTGTTGTTATTGCTTGGGGCAAAGGGGCTTTGCCACCATTCCCATCCTAATCAGCCCGCAGGGCGGGCACACCAGGGATGCGCAGAGGAGGATGGTCCTGTGCCCTCTCCAAGAAGAGAGGTGGTAATGGAGGCGGGCCGGGTTCCTTTCGGCAGGGCTGCATCTGCATGTGTGCATAGGGAAACGGGTGTGGACAGCTGTGTGTGCATGTGACCGAGGGCGTGAGCCAGATCCTACATGTACATGCAGGAGGAGGGGAGGGGGGGTGAGTGTCCCCTCAGTAGAAAGGATGTCGTTATGGCTGCAATGTGGGGCATGAGCAGGTTAAACAGACCCCTGGAGCACCAACAGGAGAGACCAGAGGGTCAGAAGGATCAGCCCAAGACCCTCTCTCGCAGCACTCCTCCCCCTCCCCAGGCGAGAGCTTGTGGAAGGCAGGAGATCCAGGGGGGCCTGCAGCTGGGGTATGGGATCCACAGGTGTCCACAGATGGGAGGGTCCCAGTAGCTGGCTTGCCAGGTGCATACACAAGCCCTCATGCTAATTACGATGATGAGGGGCTCTGGGGCCAGTCCATGCGGTGCCTGTGCTCACCAGGAGTGAGTGCGCGTGAGGTTGGCTACATGTGTCTTCACACAGACAGGCACCCCCGCTGCTCACACAGAGGCTCCCCCTCAGCCTCCAATCCAGAGGCCTCGGCACCCGGCTAGGCACTAAGATCCACCACTACATGTCGGTACACAAGCGTCTGTCCCTTGAAGCTGGGGGCCAGGAGCAGCTGGGCGTCCCCGGCAAGCATGTAGCAGAAGGCCCGAGGGGCCTGCACAGCCAGCTCCTGGAACCGTACAAACTTCTGCCGCCCCTCGTCCCACTGGTAAATCTGGGTGAAGGAGAAGTCGCTGCCCAGCGCCAGGTAGCGGCGGCCGCCCACAAGGAAGGGCTGCAGGGCCATAGAGCCGCGGGAGGGCAGGGCCTGCACCTCCGAGAAGCGAGCGCCCTCCCAGCGCAGGATCTTGGAGTCCCCGATGTAGCGGCTGAGGCACAGGTAGCTGTCCCGCCCAGCACGGAAGTGTTTCACAGCCTGGGCGTCTGGCACCTGCGTCACCTCCCCCTGGGCCACGAACTGCTTCTGGGTGCGACTCCACTGATAGATGACCGGCGCCTGGGAGCTGCTGGACACTATCAGCCGAGGCTTGCCCTCGCCATCCACAAACTCCAGGTCGGTGTCACGGTGCCAGGGATGCAGGGCCTGGTGGGAGTAGAAGCCATTCTGGTGCCAGCGGTAGAGGCTGGTGGCACCCGCCTTGGAGCTGTCGGCCACGGCAAAGTACCAGTCGCCGTCGATGCGGAAGGCCTCCAGGTCGTTGGGCTTGCGCACGCGCTGCGGGTCGATGTCCTGCAGCTTGGTGAAGCGCGTGGTGTTGGGGTCCCAGTGGTAAATGTAAGAACCACCAAACAGCTGGGCCACCACCACGTACAGCTGGCTGTCCACCACCATGGGCTTGCAGTGCACAGCCGAGGGGGCTGCCGGGACACAGGGGAGCAGCGTCAGGCAACACAGGTAGCTTCGCGCCCATGCCCAGCCTCAGAAAAGAGAGTCAGTTCCCACCGACCCTGGGCCAAGGTCAAGTCCCTCTGCTACAGCAGTCCCTCCCCCTGAAGTTCCTCTAACCCAGTGGTCCTCAACCTTCTGGCCCTTTAAGTACAGTTCCTCATGTTGTGACCCAACCATAAAATGATTTTCATTGCTACTTCATAACTGTGATGTTGCTACTGTTATGAATCGTAATGTAAATATCTGATGTGCAGGATGGTCTCAGGTGACCCCTGTGAAAGGGTCATTCAACCGCCAAAGGGGTCTCGACCCACAGGTTGAGAACCGCTGCTCTAATCGCTTCACAGCTAACACAGTTAGCGCCAGCATCACCCTCCATCCACCCTTGACTCTTGGGTTCAAATATACTAACATGGAGCACAAAATAGGCATTCCTAGATATTGATAGCCTGTTTAACCATAGTGTCCAATTATTGAATTTATATTGTGTACAGTCACTGTGCTAAGTATGACACACTGCCCCAATTAGCCACTCTGAAATACACCCTATTATTTTGCCATTTCATTCAGAAAGAAACTGAGGCTCACCGTCTGACTTGTCCAAAGCCACACGCTGGCAAGTGGCCAGGCTGGGCAAGGAGAGAGGGTTTGAACTCATCTATAGCTCAAGAACATTTTCCCAAGAACTCCCACGTTTGAAAGGCTTTTATATATGAGCACAAATGTACTTGTGCTCAACCAGACTGATTCGACCCCTTTCCAGGCATTCAAAGACATATGGGCCACACTCCACATCTGTCCTGGGGTTTCAAGTCATCACTTTCACGCATTCTCCTTCCCCCCATCACTCCACCTCTTCCCAAAGGAACCCCATGCTGAGTCCCTCCTGCAGCCTTAGTCTGCCCATCCAGCTCCTGGTGATTGCCTAGCTCCTGACCACCCAGTCCTGAGCCACCACAGCTCAGACTCTCCTTGCCCAAATACCCTTAAGCACCTCAAACTCCAGCTGGCCAAAGCTGAGCTCCACATCTACCCCTAAACCTGCTCCTTCCCCTCCTTCTGTGTTCTTAATGTGGATTTGTGGCTTCAACTAGTCACCCAAACCAGAAACCTGGGAGCCATCCCCAACATTTCCTTGTTCCTCATTCACCCACACCTGATCAATTTCCAAGTTCTGTCAACACTCCTTTCTACTTTCTAGTACAATTTGTGTAAGATTAGTGTTATTTTTCCTTGCTAGGATTCACCAGGGAAACCATTTTGATCTTGTGTTGGGGGGAGGTGTTGTTTTTTTTATAATGACTTCAAGTTCTTTCATAGATATAGGGCAACTTAAATTTTCTATTTCCTCTTGTGTCAGTTCAATCCTCTTTTCTAAATATAACTGAGACACCACTGTTGCCTCAGTCCAGGCTCCAGCTGATCCCCCTACTGTTCTGCCCTCCTGTTTTGTCCCATATCTAGCCACTCTCCACAATGCCCACAGAGAGTTATCTAAAATATAGATTGGATTGGCTCACACACTTTCATCAAAGCTTGTCAATGACCTTGTCCTCATCTCTCTTGGGACTGCCATTGTCCACCTTGAACCTTAAGCTGCTTATATCAGCCTGCACTCACACAATAAGCTATTGCACACCTTGACTTTGCTCATGCTGTTCCCTCTACCAGAACAACCTTCCCACATTTTTTCTCCTAGTTAAGTCTCCCTCAGCATTCTAGAATCAGTTTAAACTCAGTATCTTCTCCTTTTTAGTTCATTGGCACTACCCCCTAACTTAAGTGGGCATCACCTCTGACTCCTCCCTCTCTCTCATCCTTCAAAACTCAGTGTAGGCATCCCCTCCACCAGGAAGCTTTCCTTGATTGCTCAGGGTAAGCCTCTCCTTTGTGCTCCCAATGCATCATGTTCATATCATCCTCTTAGCACCGACATATTATGTGGATATTATCTGTGTATGTATCAGCCTCCCTCCAAAGACTAGAACATTCTTATGAGCCGAGGCCATGTCGCATGAATCCCTCTCCCTGTAGAAACTCAGTGGAGAAGAACAATGGAGCCTCCCACCCCCACCTCTGCTCTCCCTAGCTGGGGCCAGCACAGCCAGGCTGGGCACAGGTACCTGGGATTCTATCATAATCTCGAAGCTGCCGTTCAACATAGTCCCACTTGAGGACAGTGCAAGCACTGGCACCTGGCTGGGCCAGAGCCACGTAGAGGTCGCTGGAGTAAAAGAAGGGCTCAGCTGACACCGCTGGGAAGGACAGGGTCTGGTACAGCACGAAGTCTGCAGGGGTTGGGGTGGGGAAGAGTAAGAGTTTGTTGGGTGATAAGGGTTGCATAGTGAGCAAGGCAGGGGGTTGGGGGTTCAGGTGATGCCTGCGGAGCTCCCCTGGGGAGACGCAGGCTGAGGCCAGAGGCAGGGGCACTTCCTACCTGTGGTGATGCAGTCGAACTCCCGCAGTGGCAAATCCTGCACTTTGTGTTCTTGGAAGCGGGGCGGGCTGGCGCAATAGATGGGGGCCACCGTGGTATTGGTGTGTGCCAGCCACTCCACCAGCCACTTCACCTTGCAATCGCAGTTGAGCGAGTTGCCCCGCAGGTCCCTGACCGTGAGGGTGATGGAGGGGACACAGAGAAGACGGTCTCTCAGCTCTCAGCCCACCCCCCAAAACCAAGCCCTCCTAGCTTCTCAAGCCGTTATGATCTTCCCAATGCTGGCTCTCACACCACTCCCTCCTGGGACACGCCCCTCTGTGGCACTGTCAAAAGAGCTAGGACTCAGGCCTTACAAGTCACTCAGGATGTCCAGGGGCCGGAAGATGTCTCTAGGCAGTGTCTGCAGGTTATTGTTGGCCAGTGAGCTGCAAGAGAGACCCGTGGGTCACCTGAAGATGGTGACTGAGGCCAAAGACCACAAGAGAGAGCTGGGTGTGTATGTGTGTGTGGGGGGGTGCTGTGGTCCGATGAATGACTGTATGTGTGGGATGTACTCACAGGTGTGTTAAAGACTTGAGTCCTCGGAAAGTAAACTTGGATAGTGCCCAGATGTCGTTGTTCTCAATGAAGCTGGAGGAAATGAGAACAGTCTCAGCCATCACTCAGGATCCCCGGCCCCCACCCGCCACCCCCGCCTATGTCCCTACACCGTGCCTAGATCTCTGCCCATGGCCCTCAGACAGGCTTTTATTCCTAATGTGGCGACATGAAGCCTGTGGTGACAAGGCATCCAGGCAGGACGATTCAGGCAGAGGGGTGGATGAAGTGGCCTCTGCTCTGCTCAGCCCTGCAGTCAGAGGATTCAATGCCCCAACCTTCCTCGTTCAACCTCCCCGCTGAGCCCACCCAAGCCCTTCGCGTCCTCCCTTCGACTCTCCATTTCCCCTTCCTTCCCACACACAGGTACTGCAGGTGCGACAGTCCTGTGAAGGCGTTGTCTCCGATCAGCGTAAACTTGTTGGAATTGAGTAACCTGGAGAGACAAAGGCAGAGTTAGAACCTCCAAGGGTGTGGCTGCTGCCTCGCCCCTGGGCTTCTTCAAGGCTGGGCTGCCCTGCCTCCCACCCTCGGGACCCCAGCAGAGAGCCCAGAGCAGCCTAGGCAGCAAGACCAGGCAGGAGCTGTTCTGGTCCCAGAAACTCCCAGGGTCCCTGAAGGCTCTCAGGGTAAAAACGGTCAGGGCAGGTCTTCCCTGGGAAGCTGGGTCTACCCCACAGCCTCTCTGCTCTGTGTCCCACTCCCACTCAGGCTCTGTCCAGTCCCTCTAGGGCTGATGGTGAGAAGGAGGTGTACTCTCTCACGTGACCAGGGCTTCAAATGTAAACAACCCTTTTAGAATTCCAGGCTCTCTAGTCTTCCCTCAGTTTGCTTCCCGGCTCTTCCTTCAAACCCTAGGGTCACCTGTTTCTAAGATGACCCTTCTCCCCTGCAGTGTCCACCCACCCAATTTATTGCACCCAGTTCCTTAGGGTCTCTAGAGGATGCAAGTCCATTCCTACTGGGCCCTAAATACCCACAGCTTGGCTTTTGCATGCAATTCCTTCCCTCCTCTCAAACCACTGCTCCTCCACCCTTCCTGACCCCAGGGGGCTCCACCTCTTGTGGCATATCCATCAGGGCAAAAGTAGGGGTGCCTGTATCTTAATTTCCAAAGGCTACCCACGTAGGCTCTCCCCAGACCAGAATCTGTCTGTTCCCTTCCACTGCCCCTCCCCAAGCCACCCCCGCCTTCTACAAGGCCCTGTCCATACAGGAACTGCAGCAGCGGCAGGTGGGAAAATGCTCCATCCTGGATCTCTGAGAAGGCAGCATTCACCAGCGTCCTGCAGGGGACACCAGAGTCAGTCCTCCACCTGGGGCCATCTTCCCCTTCTCACTGTCTGCCTTCTTCATTACCTCCCCTACTGCCCTCCCAAGCACCAGTGGCCCCAGGCTTAGCTCCCCTCAGTCAAAAGAAGGTTCCATTAGCCACACTTTCATGATCGCCCAAACACCCACAGTGTGCTGGGTGCTCTTCAGCGATGGGGCCCTGGAATGGAAATGGGGATTAGCATCCTCCTCCCAAGGACCACACAGCCGATCTGGTCCAGGAGGCCACTGCTGCAAGTGACAGTCTGACTGGCTGGGTGCAGAGTGGCTGGCGAGACCAGTGACAGGCATCTGCCCCGCGCCAGGGTGCAGGGTGGATGTATCTTACTCCCACCCTTCCCCAGCTGCTCCCCTCCCTGCCTTCACTAGAAGCCTTTTTGCCCTTGATGTGATGTCACAGGCAAGGGCCCACACACTCGCTGGGGTAAGCAACCCCCCTCCCTCTAAGTTCAGAGCCCTGAGCATAGTAGGTCTCATTGATGCTGCTGGATGTGATGATTCATTCTTGGCCACGAGGTCCTGTTTTCCCCAGCCATGGCTGCTGAGCTTGCATGACTGCAGAAGTCCCTGCCTGGCTGATACCTTGAGTCTCGTCCTGAGGTTACCCTGGAGTCCTCCTGGTCCCCACACTCCGCAGAAGGGGAATAGGGTTCTCCCCATCCACTCCCAGAGTGGTCCTTGCCGTCCTCCCCCTCTTAACTCACCACCCCCTGCGCCAGGGCTGGGCACTCACAGAGAGATGACCTCGGCCGGCAGGTTCCTGGGCACTGCCTTAGAGTCCACGCAGAAGGCCGTGTCCCTGGTGCAAGAGCAGCTGGGTGGACAGGGAGGCGTTTTGGGGGGCCTCTTGGAACTGACTTGCAGCATCAGGCAGAATCCAAGCACGGACAGCGCCAGCAGCCTGAGCCGGGAGCCCCGCCTGATGCGCAGCCCCGCCATGCTGCCTGCAAGCTCTGCCTCCCGCCACCGGCTGCTCTGCCCGGCCGCTCTCTGCCGCCCTGCGGGCTGGCACCACCTGGCCACCGGCAGGCCCTGCTGCAGCGAGGGGCCGGGCTGCCGCTGCGGTGAGCGGACTCCCCCAGCCCTGCTCGCTCCCGAGAGTCAACTCGGATTGATGCGCGGAGAGCGGATCTGAAAGCGCGGGGGTGGCCGCGGACTGCGGCGGCGGCGGCGGCGGCGGGGGCGCGCAGGGCGGAGGGGAGTCCCGGCTGCGAGTAGCCAGAGAAGGGAGTGGTTGCGGCCCTGGCTGCTTTGTGCCGCATATCCTACTGGCTCTCTCTGGGCCATCTGCTGTGTCTGGTACCCAGAGCGTCAGTGCGCCAGGGCATGCGTGCAGGGTGTCCATGCACATCCTAGGACGGCATGACTGTGCATGTGCGCACACCTGTCTCCGCAGGCACGTGCACACATCCCCCCGTGAGCGCTTCCGCACAGGGAACCGTGTGCCTCTGTGTCGCCGGTGCGCGCCCTGACCCTCCGCGGCACATCCTCGCGGCAGGTTCACGGGCATGTCATAGGTGACAGGCGTGGGTTGTGTGCACAGGAGTTTCCAAGGCTCGTGCACAGAATGCGCCTTTGTGTCCCTGTGAGCTGAAGGGGAATGTCGTCACTGGGGCTGGCGTGGGAATGTGTGGAATTCTGGAACATTTCTCACTGCACAGCCACAGCCTGTTGGAGCTGGGAGACTCTTGGAAGTTTTCCAGTCCAGACCTTTAACGAATGAGGAGACTGAGGCCCAAACCCGGAGGAAAGTAGCCGCGCTTGCTGTCACACCTACTGTGTGCTGTGCTCTCTACTTACTTCATCCTCTCCACCTGTTGAGATAGATGATCTGAATCCCCTTCTACAGAGAAGGAAAGTGAGGCGCATAGACCAGGAAAAGAAAGGGACAGGAGGGGCGTCCACCCGCTCTGCCAGCTCCGGAGCTCACGGCCATGCTCCCACTCCTTGAGAACCTTTCAGGGGCTGTTTGAGGTCAAAACAATTTTGTGTTGAGACATTATTTGCCCTTTTCACTTTCATGCTCTCCCAAAGTGCCCTGGCGTTTTCCAAAGATACTGATGTATCTTCTACTAAGCCAGAAATGAAAGAAATTTGTAAAAATGTAAAACAATGACATCCCCCCCCCCTCTCCTCTCTCTCTCTTATATAATCTAAACTAATAAAAGCGAAATATTAAAATTAACCGTTTCTCCGAGACGGGGTAAGCCACGCCCACCAGCCAATCAGAGCGGCTGTATGCAAATTAGCCCAGCCAACATGGCGGCCGCCACTCATGGACCTGAGTAAACAGCCCTTTCCATTGCGGCAGGAGTGAAAGTGAAGCTGAGCCCTTCAGCTCAGCTCCGAT